>NIUQ01004087.1:0-14953 GCA_002796945.1 Plectus sambesii
GACATTTGGGGGCTAATAGCGTTAAAAGATTGCATTATCATCAATATTACCCGAGTTTTACTCAATAACGATAAACAAACGAAACCAGCCTTTGCTGCTAAGGTGCAGGTATTACGATCAACTTTTTCAGTAAAACTCGAGTAAATTGACGAAATATTGACAAAAATGCAATCATTAAGCGCTATTAGGCCCCAAATGTCATGGGAAACAAGAAAATCATGCAAAAATTACAGAAAAAACGAAAAAAATCGATTTGCCACACCCCATCATTGGAGTCAACATTTGGGGTCCCGCCACGAAGTTACCCTGAGAGTATCTGGTGACTTCAGGATACCAATCGATGCGTCTTTGTCTGGAGAACATGTTTCAACGGGTTCCAGCCGCTTTGCGCACATTCTCCACTTCAGGGAACAAAAAAAGTGACTTTTCCGGAAAGTGGTTACGCTACTCTTTTGCCTGTATCAGGTACACGTTGAGGTAGCAGTTCCCGCCCACCCACGCGATTTTAAGGGCCACCCAAGGGCTATCCTTCGTGGTAGGTCGTTTGAGGTCGCTCGCTGTCTTCTTTAAAATAACCCCCTAGTGACCTTTTTTTTGGAACACCCTGTATGTTTTTCGACAATAGAAAACATGAAAAAATCGTGTGCCAAATGACGAATAAGCATACTGAAAATAATTAGCAATAAGTGTAAGAGAAAATGTCACAAACTGTCGATTGATGAGTTGCTTGAGTCCCCAAATAAGCATACGAGCCAAGAACTAAGTCGAGCAATCATCTTGAATAAAATTCGAAAGAGCGCGGCAGATCAAGTCTAAAAACTCGTTCTGCTATCGAGCATTATAGCAAAGTTCTATTCCAAACTTCATATACAATATTAAGAATTGTAAAACTGAAAATGCTCACCGTAGAATTGCTCACTTACTCGCGCTGCTCTTGTAATAATTCCGCTTCATTCATCAGTATGGCAAACGCCAATTTACGACTTTGATGCAAAGTTGTATCTCACGTTTCATATCTGTTTCAGGACCGACTGCACCAGCGATATATTGGTGTTTTGTGTTGATGGGAGGAGTAGTTTTGCTCATTTTTATAATACTCGTGTGCCTGCTTATTGCTCGCTTAAACGTTCAAAATGGAGTTGGTGAAGTATACTGATCTAAGACACAAAGACGAACGCCATAATTAATAAATGCTGAATATTATTTCAGTGAATCTTCAAAAATGATATTCTGCTTTATATTCAAAAATGTGAGGCTTTTATCTTACTGCTGCCACTTATTAGCGCTTTTCTCTCCTCTGGTGTAAGTGTCTAAGGCGTCGAACATAGTTGAACAATTCTTGAAGTGTGAGTGAATATTGTTAAACTACTGCCAAGAATCCATGATTGACTTGTTCACATGAGCGTTAAAAATTAAGCAGTCAATCTAAGCTACCCGACGCGTGTGAGGAAGCGATGCTTCCGCAATATCTCTGAAACAACGATCAAGAACACGTTCCATACTGTCTCCTTACTAACTTACTACCGGTTGGCGCGTTTCTGAAGTTAATATGGTAATGTACTTTGCTACTGTACTCATTACGACACTGTATGTAGCTACATAGCGACTGCTTCCACGACTGCCGTCGTTATTCTGTTGCGTGCGATTGAAGCTGCTATTTGAATAACATGCTGCACATCAGCATATTGTAAGCGATTGAACGATTGTGATGAATATTTTCTGCGCTGTTTCGACGTAAACACAATGAAAATACTTCTCAAGCATGATTTTTCAAAGGAAACTCAGTTCCTTCGCTAAGTCTCCGGAATGTTTCGTAAATTGTTATCGACGATCTATAAAACAAGTTGTTTGATGGAATTGTATTTACGAAATAAACTGACATGAGTTGCAGCCAACTTGCCATGCGCAACTAGACACAGCTTATGGTAGATCTCACAGAGCTAAGGATGAGCAGAGTTTCCTTTAGAGACAAGCAAGTACAGTTATCAATGACTCCAGAGTTTGAAAGGGGCGGAAGATCAGCATTGATATTCACGCATTCCATTTAATCCAATCATTTTTCAGTCGACTGATTAGGCGCTGATGAGGACTTTCCAGGATTAAAATCTGCAATTTTAATATCAGGTTTGAACCACAATGGAAGTAGTGCCATTCGAAGCTGACTGACCTCAGTGCTTTCTATCGCGAACGGGGTTCCAGGTGGTGAAACAAGCTGAAATTAAATAAACCACTGATTAAACAAAAAATGCGAGTTCATAAAAGTCGCAGAAAGCTTGAGCATTTCGGAAGAGTACTGATCATCTGAAACCTCAATCCCAAACGCCCACACTTGTTTGGGTGAAAATATTCTCACTATGTTGTGATAAAGATTTTCGTATATTGATCGAAAGAAATTTTTTGAATGCGTGGGATATACAGCATCCCTGGGACATAAAAACTGGTGCCAAAAATACTTGCCACCTACTTGATTAAGAGGCAACCCTGTGATCAAAGATTAAGATTAATTTTATTACATTGGCTTAAGAGGCGTGTAAAGGACAGAAATTTGAGAATGAATAGAGTCGCGACCAAATCTTGCGCGAAAAATTCGAAGCTTTTCTCTTTCTACATATTTTTGGCCGATAGTTTTTTTCCATAACTGCAACTTTATCATCCTCGATACCGTTTGGAGGGGGCTACACTTCAACTCTGATGTACGTCTATGGGTTGACAATTAAGAAGACATACAATTGTTGGACTAGTGGGCTGCATGCCGGCGTTTGACGTGGTCCGTGCTCCTTCGTGACGTCGCTGCGTCACCGTCGCAAGCACATAGTTGCCCGATACGTGCACGTTGCGAATCTAAAATGAAAATATATGATAATGGGATAAAATCAGAGCCTTATTTCTAAAACTTTCAACAAGGAGTAAGAAGTGTCGGAAATTTTCAAGATTCTAGCCATAACTGATATTTCGGCCTGTTTCATACTGAAAATTGCAGTTTGAGGAGACTTTATAAACCCTGTCGGACGAGTCATATCACTATCACATATAGAGTATTCGTTACCTTCATTTCGGTTCCAGCGCTAAATTGCGCAAAGTCCAAAGTGGCCAACGGAGTTCCATCAATATTGTTTAGAACATGAACTCTGCTCGAAACTGCCGCTAAAACTGTGTCGTTCGCTACGGTGAGCGCTTGCAGACCATCGATTGTACTTAAATCGTCCATTGCTCTTGTATCGTCGCACAACTGCACGGCGAAACAATCTCGCTCGATAAATCGCAGCTTGGCAATGAATGAAGAATTTTTGCTTCCAACCCAAGCCGTGTCGTCGTATGCGATTGTGATCAAATCAATTCGCAGCTCCAACCTACTCAATTCATCTGCTTTTTCACATGGTTCGAATTTGTGCAGTTCTTGGCCATTTTCCGCATCCAACACTAACACTTGATTCTTAACGGCAGCCAATAGCAGCGGAAGAGCTTTTCCAACATTCGCCTGTAATAAGGTAAAAAAAATAATTTTACAGCTGCACAACTACAACTGCACACAGAAGCACGGCAATCGAGCGAACAAAAACAACCGACATTACCGGGTTTTTCCGAAAAACCGCCCCGGGGCGCATTTTTAGTTTGGGCACTTTTGACGAATTCAACTTTAATCCTAAAAAGCGCCCCGGGGGCGCTTTTTCGGAAAGTAGTAGAAATGCCATATATACATTTTTCTTTGTTTATCAACAAAAACAACGTAAAATAACGTCATTACGCTGAGCAACGATGTAGCAGAGCGTATAGAAACTAGCTATGCTTTAATTAATTGCGAAATCTACCAAAAACGGTATATAAAAGTGCTAATAATTAACTTGTTGTAGTGAGCCTCAAATATAAAATTGTGAGTCCTAATTAGCGCTCCCGGGGCGCTTTTTCGGACTGATTTTCCTAAAAAGCGCCCACAGGGCGGTCATTTGGGGGGGGGCGGTTTTTCGGAAAAACACGGTACAAAACTTTGCAAGATGATTGTTTCGTAGGTACACTTGAAGAAAGACTAATGGCAGCGCCTTAATCGCCTGACGGTCAAAATAATAATGATCTCGTTGCCAGCGAGTAAATTGATAAAGAATGGTATTGACCAGACTGACACTGCCTTGTTAGCTCAGTCGGTAGAGCACCAGACTCTTAATCTGGTTGTCACGGGTTCGAGCCCCGTACAGGGCTACATTCTTTTTTCGTTTCATGCATAAGGTGTCTCTGCAAAGTTTTATATAAAAAGATCCTTGTGTATTCTTTTATGATCTCTGTGTCTGTATGTGTATGATCCTGACAAAAAATATAGCCCTGTACGGGGCTCGAACCCGTGACAACCAGATTAAGAGTCTGGTGCTCTACCGACTGAGCTAACAAGGCAGTGCTACGTAATTGGACATTATCGATTTAGTCTCAGACAGAGACCAGAGAGTATATCATACGATATGTCGCGGCCGTCGAAGTTTCCTCAATTTTATTTGTGGAACAACAATTACACAAAATACACACTTTCCTCACTCGATCCATGATTTCCAAAATTGTCAAAAAATCAAATTTAGGCCATTTCACGTTCATGTCTATTCGCGATATCCATACGCTATTTAATACTGCAACGCAAAATCGAGCATGCATTCATAGAGAAAGCTAACTACATATGCTATCTCACAACTGGGTGTTGTGATGCTCTATTTGAACTTATCTTTACGTTAAGCTAAAATTTGACTATATACCACAAAGAATTGATCGGTTTGTGGTTTCCTACCTGTTCGACGCAGAAATGTGGCGATTCGAAAGCAGCGAGGGCCGATATAGGCGTTAAGGTGGGAGAACGAAGAGTTGTGGAAGATACAAAGTCGGCATCATTGACAGTAACCGAAGCTTTGTAAGCGATGATTTTGCCGCTTTCAAAGCCCACAGTAACACATTGAATATCATCAGAAATCTGCAATTATAGCATTTAGTTCAAGAACTAATTGAGTTGAATCATATCGCTAACCTGGGCTGCACATATGGCGCTGATCATGGACTCTTCGGCATGCTCGCTTGGAATAGGCAATTCGTGCAGAAATGTCGGCAAAGGTAACAAAGAATTCGCATTTATTCGAAAAAATTGCATAGTGTCCTAAAGTACAGTAATAATTGATAAAAAATGCTCTCTCTCATTACGAATATACTCGAAATCATTTGATGAGTTCAGAAAGTTTTAAGTTTCGGTCTCGCCATTAAAACCTTTAATCACAAATTTGCTCGCATCTCAGTGCTTCCTCTGTCCCTCTTAGCTAGTAGAATTTCAATTTTCATAGCATATCAACCTGATGTAACGATATCAAGTTCACTGATGAACATTATCATTCGGCAGAAATCTGTTTGAGATGTAAACTAACCGGTAAATCATGAGGACCGAATAAGATGATAATTGCATTATTCGATTGGCAAACGGCGGCAGGCATTGCATTTTCTCCTTGATGCTTACTCGAGTAGAGTGCGTCTTTGTCGTGTTCGATCATTTCTCCTGTGAGCGTGTTCAGAATTGACACGCAGTATGACATATCGATGTTCTTCGATATCAGACAGACCAAATTAGACTGCAATAAGGCGATCACTTTTTACTTTAGAGCCTAAATTGAAGAAGTAATAAGATAACTGACACAAACCTCAGGACGGCAGGGAACAATGAATATTTGCCTGTACTGTTGTTCCATTGAAGACATATCTACCATCTTAAGATAGAAATGTTGTGACAAAGAAATATTTGATGAAAAAGAGCAGTGTGACCTCAATCTCGACGCGATGCCTCAGCGAGAAGAACGTTAGCGTTTCCAACTGACGACGAAGATTGGATGCAGAGGGACGATTTGAAGCCGACCTACTCCAGCATCGTTCCATTATATCGCTTACGGCCACAAAGTCAGTCTTAACTAATGCATCCTAAAAATAACTCAAATTTCAGATATGAAATTAGAGCAACATTTATAATCAATGATCGGTCAAGGTTCAGAATCGTTTTCTGTAATTAAAACATTTCAGAGAGGTTTACATTTTATGAGTCTTAAGTTTATGCGTCTTCGTCTTTACGTCTTACGATAGTGGCGCTTACGCAGCATCTGGATATTCCATATCACATGCACTGAACATCAATCATGCATCATATTTTCTAGTATAGATCATTCATTACTTCGTTCGTTGTTGAGCGTACAAAATAATGAATGATCGATCAAATAACTAAATGGTTCACATTTGCTTTTAAACTTGGGCTAGCGTCAAGTTGTGTGAATGTGATCAGCGACCCTTTTACCCTCACCTTAAGCGAAGGCCTGCGTCCAATCTTGACCATTCGATCAATATCTGCTGCGAAGGAAACGTCGAAAAAAGGCTGACGAGCAGTCAGCAATTCGTAAAGTACCATTCCATAAGAGTAAACGTCGACCTGAAAGTCAATTGTGGTTAGAATAGAGAACTGTTTCGATTAGAGTTCGAAAAATCAAAATGATACCAATTGTTACTGTATAAAACAATTTAAAATCTCCCTGCATCGCGAAAAGAACAGAACGTTTTTAACGCGTCTAGAATGACTCTTGTTTTACAGGCTACTTGATAGACGGTTTCTTGAGACTTCATTGACGGCATAACATGCTGCGCTAATGAATTAATTTAGGTCAGATTTATCTGCATTACGGCAAGAAAATATAGCATATGGTTATTCTTCGCGTAATTTGTCATAACCGTTTCACCAGTGCAACTATGTTATGGTTTTCATTGTTATGTAATAATAACAGCTGCTATTCTGAGCATTATCGAAGGTCTTAGCTGTATATTCACCTTTTCATCGTACATCATATTGTTGAGCAGTTCGGGAGCTTGATACCCTCGAGTACCCTCGCCGCCGATCTGACCCTGCGGATCCGCGCGACATGATATACCGTAATCAGATAGTTTGATGTTCACTTTAACGCTCGGGTCATCTGACCACATTAGCACGTTCTCTGCCTTCAAATCTTTATAGATGACATTTGCTTCGTGCAGATATTCCAGTGCGATTGCTATCTGCCATGATATTTTGTACAGCAAATAGCGATCAATGTATATGCCATAGAAAATGATACCTTGCTCGTGGTCTGAAAAGTTGCTGAATAAAAATCTAGGGCATTGAGCGCATGACACACCTTACATATCATCCCATCTATTTATGGAGTGCAAATATTTATATCGTCCAAACAGTCCTATCTCTCTCTCTTAATGTTCATAATAGGTGATTCATAGATAAACATGAATTTGAGAAAAATATAGTCAGTTCTCTTTAAAACACCAAATATTGTGACTTACCCGACAGATCGTGGTTCGAATTATGAAATTCATTTTGCATTACCTCCATTTTCTTATGAAAAATATAATTCAACAAGTTGCCTTGCGGGGCAAACTCCAGCATCAAGCAGAATGGCTGATTCGGCTCAAATGTCACGCCACACAGACCAATTACAAGTGGGTGACTGAGCGCTGATAGTATGCAAGCCTAAAATACGCTTTCTGGAACAATCTTATCAACGATTCAGGGTTAATCGAATTTTGGACGCCTCCAATCCGGATGTTGAAACAAAATTTTCTTTCTTAAACTTATGTTTGGCAAAAACGATCGCGATTCATGTTGCAACAGCTATGATTAAATACTGTCTCGTGAAAGTTTAGGATTATTCCGATCAAAACCTGGCAACAGTTCTGTGGCATAGGTCCGCGTTACTGTTTCGTGAAGGACAGACATGCCGATTCGACACAACAAAATCAAAGCACTTTGCGGCCTATTTAGAAACACTGATTATACAACGATATAATGATGACACAATTTTTGCCACTGTATTCTATGCTTCATTCTCTCATTTCAGGCACTTTATATAGTACCTAATCTTAAACGTGAGGCAAAATACTATTCGGTCATATACCGACCAAATGATAAAAAAGAGTCTGAGTATGATTGAACGGTAAGAAAAGTAACTTCTGAATAAAACAAACCTCTCGGCGCATATTTCTCAATCCGCGAACGGTTCGCAGTTCGAGATCGGTGTTCTTTCGGGCGGAATCGAGGGTGTTGATTGAATTCAAGGTGACGGATCTGAGCCCGGAACCATCGCTGTCTTCAGTAATTTGGGTAAGCGATGACTTCTGATAAAGAAGCTGGCGGGCACGCGCCGCAGCTGCGATCGCTTGAAGAGACTTTGAGAACGAAGTTGACTTCTCGCGAACAAATTCTTCCGAGGCGACAAACACTTTTGCGGCGATTTCTCGTTTGTCATATGTATGCGCTCGCAAAACCACCGCTTGACCGCCTATGAAATACATGCAGCAATTACGATTTTATGATCTGCGATCGACGTTCTTTTTTACACAAACACAAGAATGGATGTGGTCACGTACAGGTGAGAGTACCGCTGCACTTTTAACTACAAGGAATATAATTATCTTTTAAATATTGATGCACTGCCAGCAGTTACAATCGAGAAGCAGAAGTAGCTTTAAGAGGCAAGCAGAAAATTTGCAAATGAAGACCATAAACTCTTTTTGCTTTAAATGGGTTAGTCCAGAAAAAATTTGCATTAATCTAGCTGAGCAAAGTGAGTCTTTATTTTTGAGTGGGCGTCTGCAGTTACCCATCCCCAGAAAAATGATCAAAAATGCGAACCTCCGCCCAGTTTTTCAGAATATTCTAGTTCTGAAGTGTTACGCGGGAGACCGTCAATGTCGCAGAGTAGCAAATCGGGAATCATGTCGGAAAGGGCGACCACTTCTTCGTGAAACTGACACTTGACGACAGTCGATTCGGTCAGTATGGCCGTGAGCTGTTCCAAAGGAAAGCAAGAGATTTGGTTGCTGGCAGAAGAGAGCAGCTTCTGCTCGTCAAAGATTGTCTCCGCACACTTTGAGCAAACTACAAGCCGCTGAACTCTATCGAAACCGCTTTCAGATTCTGCAATAAAGGGGATTCAGAGCAAAACTGGTGCACACGCAGAGATGAGCGTGGTGGGTGTAACCCATGCTCATCCCTTAATAAACCTAATCCTTGTATACTTATTATAGTTTTAGTTCCATCGATGCAAAGTTAAACGATATCGAAACATCATAGCTGTCCCAAATTTTATCAACGGTCTCAGTTTTGTACAACTTCACTACAATTCAAAATGCAACTCACCAAAGAACCATTTGCTGATTAACAATTCAACTTCATCAACAGCCATGCCAAAGTATGGTTCATTGGTGAAGTCGGGATCGCCCATCCAATGCCAACTGATCAGAACGCCCTCTACATTTTCCGGAATACACGTGGCTATTCGACTTGTCTGTAGTGATTCGACTTTCAACATTCCCTTGTCACTTTTCAAATAAATGCCATTCGCCCAGTACATTGTCCAGCTATAGACGAACAATTTATCTTTCATTTGTGACGTGTGTACGTAAATGATAACTTTGATCTTCAATGCATGGGGCGCATTTTAATGCTTTAAACATTACCATAATTATTCTAATACTACGACATGTCGTACTATTTTTCGAAGAGATCGTACCATGTCGTACTATTGGAGACTGTCGTACTATTAGAATAAATACGGTAATTGTTCTGAATGGTATACGATAGGTTTTATCAAGTTACCCGTCTGAAGCGAAATATGAATGACAACTGCAGTTATCTCTAGCAGTGTAGAATATGCCATGCAATACTGACTGTAAGCATGACATAGGTGCTTCGGGGTAGGCTTAGTAAAAGTTCATGTTATCACATTTATAGGCAGCTCGTCATGAGCAGCAAACAACAATTTGATTCCCAAAAGTTGGGACTGAATAGCAGATTCCCGTTAAATGTACCGAATATTTCCAAATTTTTCATACAGTGAAACGCGGTTATATGCAGCCCGGGTATATGCAGGACCCGGCTATATGCAGCTTTCGACTGGTTACCGATTTTTTCCCTATGTTTTGCACTGTATGTGAACCCGGCTATACGCAGCTTTCGGCTGGTTCCCGGGGACCTGCATATAACCGGGTTTAACCGTACTAAAAGTAAAAAAAGTCAGCTAACTTTTTGCGGCATCGCACGAATCGATGAGGTGTGAAGAAATGGCACTGGGTTTGAGAGAGCCGCGGGTCTGTTGTCGGAATATTGTTAAACTGATTGAGAAGGCGTGCGACAAGGCGAGTCCAAAAGCCGGGAGGCGTGATTGTCATGCGATAGATTCGACAAACCACCTGATCAGTCAGTCGAATATCTAATTCGGGTCCTTCCTTTGGCAGATTGTGAGGTACTAATAATCTGCAAAACTGATTGATATTTGATTATACTTGTTGGGTGCCGTTATAGTTTTCTGTACATATTTAGTCGAACAGCAACATTTCCTATGATTGCGCGCTTTTCAACCGAACCTTCTGTTTTAAACAGTGGGTACATTTTTAATATTTAGGATAATATTGCGCAATTAAGGAGATTTTTGCTCTAACTCACTGCGTTTCATCCAGTTTCATCAGCAACTCGAAGCGCTGCATGACTTCCACAACACCCAGCGCACAACTTTCGTCGATTGACAGTCCATCGCAAAGACACTGAACTGCTTCGGTTATTGCCAATTTACGAACAGCCATCTGTAAAATGTAATTGTCATTATAGAAGTCACCCACAAATTAATGCGAACTCCTCGCCTTAGCATTGAGAACAAGCAAAATTGCGCGGGACAGCCACGCTGGATCGAAGTAATACCATTCGTTACCTATATCGCGAACTGCTTCTTGAAAATGAAGCAGTAGTCCGGAACATGATGCCACTTTTATAACTGCAAAGAACTCTATGTTAGGCTTTGATAAAAAAATATTTCCGTCATTCGTCTGCTATATCGCCTAGGAGTGGATGTAAACTGGTTGGCAAAGGTGATCGGAAAAGATTCATAGAGTTTCAGTGTTTCTAATAAATATAACTCCTCCCACTCCTTAAAGAATCTACAATCAAAACAAAGTGTAAGAGAATTTTTCTGATTTCCTCTGTATTCTCTCGTATTCGAGTTTCACTAAAAGTACGACCTCCTCCCCTACTCTACAGAGCCACAAGACCAGCCGAATCGGAGTACGCAACGAAGGCAGAGAACGTGTCCATAAATTTCTCGTGCATAGTAATCCAATTGCAGGAAGAAAGAAAAAACAGAATCACGACATAAAAAAACTTACAGTCCATAAATTCTTCGCGATCAGCAAGTTCAAAATCGATTCCTTGGGCGCCGGACATGTAATTCCAAACTTGATATAAATTTAACACAGTCAATTGATGCTGGTGCGCTTTTAGATGATCGAAAGTCATCAAATAACTTCGTGGAATCATAACATGGCCAGCAAGAGTGTCGTAAAAATCGAAAATATCTTTTCTTAATTTATTAAGATCTGTACTATCGAAAGTTGTCATCTGCAATTAAAATTAAAGCTGTGTCAACAGTTTTTAATATCATTTTTGATTTGACAAAAAAATGTCTTGTGTACCAACTTTTTGTGCGAGTTTGGAACTTGGAATATGACCCAACTGGACCTTATCGAAAATAGGTCTCCCCTTTCAGAAGCTGAGTTTCCAAAGGTGGGAGACAGGTTTTTAAAGGGCTATGTTTAGGCGAGCGCGATTATCCACGTTAACGGGGAGCGTCTTTGTTCGAATATTGCTTGCTCTGACTTCTTTTTGCACAAACGGTTTTGGGAGTAGAAGAAAGAAATTAATCAACTCGAGAGGATATTTTTTCGAGAAAATTCAGAATAGATAAAATTTCCGAAGGTTGCATGGATTTTGTCGATTTGAATGTACATTCGAAATATTTTTGGATATTAATTAAAATCAAAAGGGCTTCCTCTGATTGAATGCCCCCAGGGTATTTTAATTTAGCTTCTATTTTATCTATTTCACACTTTCATTTCGGCTTTAAATATAAGCATTGGGATTTTCACTTCAGCAAAATGAAAGCTCAGTTGGTGTGATAGTATGCGAAAATGTACACAAAAAATTAGAAAAAACCAAGTTTCATATAGTCACGCAGTTCTGTTCGGAAAACTTGACACATTACGATAATTTTCTCAATTATGTAAACTGAGAGAGTACTTTACTTCATGTATTGCAAGTATTTGAGGGCAGTTGGGAACAGTGTTCTCACAGTTACGAATGCTTCTCTTAATTTTGCCAACTTCTCCCTCAAAGTCGCCACCAATTTTTCGCAAATTATCCAGTTTTGTGCCGACGACAATAATTTTTGAACTAGGCGCTCGTTCCTAAAACATTTAAATCGGATAATTTTATTCATTAATGTTCTCACAAACTTTTATGGTCAATAAGATGGGTCTTATATTTGGCAGTCCCTGGTCGAATCGAACAGCGATTAGGTAAAGAATCTTGTCCGTCATGAATATTCTTTGAATTGGTTCGAATTTTGTATCGCTGAGCTCCCAGACGTTCAGTGCTATTTTTCGTCGCTGCTATAATTGTAATAATTGGTGAAACAAATTGATACAAATAGCTTATCGAATTGTTTTAGTTTTGTTCAATCCTGCAGCACGTACCATTTCCACTTCTATAAGGTCACTTTCCAATTGAAACAGGCTATTTTCATATTGATTTGAATCGAAAGGCATTTTGTTCGGTTCGGACAGTAACATTATTAAAATGGAAATGATACAACTTACCCTTTCCTCACGATTATTTATCTCAATAGGCTCAATGTCCCAGTCAATTGTACCGACTGTTGTTTCAGATTTTATGGTAAAGTTGAAATTTCCGGTCAATCGACGAATAAGAGTCGTTTTGCCGCCGCCATCTGCTCCCATAACAATCATTTTTGCGCTTCGAAATGCGGTCTCATCTCGGAGAAGACTTCGCAAGTACCGCATGATATCGTGTGTTCTTACTGGACTGGGTGATCTGCCTGAAAAAAAGGCGCCAGTTTGATTTTTACTAAAAACTAATGTATATTGGTGCTATCTTTAGTGTATCAATGCAATTTTTCATCCTTATAAAAGCGGCAAAATTATAGTTTGCACATTTTCAACGATTTTAACCGCAAGTCGCATAGATCAAACAGTTTAAGTATGCGCCAAACTAACACTTGCTGAAAAAGTACATACTTGGATTAAACTTGTCGGGCAACATCTTGAGGTCCAATCCAGTCATTTCCAAAGTTTGCAGATTCATCATTTGTCCAATCGTTTGCGGCAGCTGAGTTATACCCGAATTACTGAAATTTTCAAATAATGAAATTCAGTCTAACAAATTCGACGATGAGCAAACAATGCTGTATAATATAAAAAAGGCGAGAACGAAATAAAATTTGTGCTAAGTTTGAGCATGTTCGCATTAGCGTCACATATCGATTATTTAGCTAATTTTTATCAACACCGGGTATTCAAGTATCCGTAAATGCATAAGATATAAATATTCCATTCATACTCAAATAAAATTAGTATAGTATCCGTTTCGATATGTTGATTACAGAAAACTAATGACTATACTAGCTTACTGGTCATTCACATTGGAATCCGCGAACAGATCGTTTCGATATTTACTATAATTATTACAACTGGATTGCGTTTTTGTGAAACAAATAGAACTGCATCAGTAGAACTTACTGGCTAATATTCAAAACACAAAGCGCTATAAGCGATGACACTCCAATCGGAACAGAGGTAAACTGATTGTGGCTTAAGTCGAGATTAGTAAGTTTTTCGGCAAAAACTATTGGAAAGAGGATGTCAGATGAAGAAGCGATCATATCGCTTAGTGCGCCGGTTGACTTGTTCGCCACCGATAATTTGCGCGTCTGGAATGCTGTCTTTGTTGGTGATGTAGGCTGCGTTTCGCTATTCCGTCTTCTTCGTAATAATTTGTTCAAGCTAACTGTACTACTGAAGCTACTGAAAAAATTGTATGGTTGTATGCTTTGTTAATTACCAAACGAAAGTAAATAACTGGTGCTTAGTTGATATGCAGAGTTGGATAACGGCACACGATTTCAAATCTCTTTTTTGCTCTTTTGGAAGCAAGCTAGTTAAATGCAAATTATATTCTAAACACTCTTTAATGGCTGCAACTGTTAATTAACATGTAAATATTTCATATAACATTCAAACCTTCTGCTAAGTGATCAGTTTTGCTCTTTTAGCTGCTTTCTAAAGATGGCACTTTACCTTGTTCGTTTAGGAGTGAGCGGAGTTCCAAGCAGATTGTTAGCCAAGTTGAGCTGGATTAGTCTTTTGCACCGCCAGATCTCCGGATGAGGTAGATCCTTGATTTTGTTGCATGACATATCGAGAAAAGTTAATCTTTCCAGTTCACATATATCAGTGGCGAAATCTTCCAATTCATTATCGCTCAAATTAATTAACTGAAGCGAATTATTCCAATGTTTCCTAAAGCCTGTTGGCAATGATTTCAGTAAGTTTCCAGACAGATCGAGCTCTAACTGAAACAAAGAGCAACTAGCAATTTCAACTAAACACGGCTCTTACCAATGGGCATGGCCAAGGCGGAGGAAAATCTCCAATAAGATTTCCGCTAACAAGTAATTTTCGGAGATTGCGGGCGTGAGCGATGTTCGTAGGAAGACTGGCTAACTTGTTACCGGCTAAATTTAAGATTTCCAATCGCTCGCATTTCCAAGCTGAAAGTTCAAAATTTCTTTACAGCTGATCACAGGGGTCTATTTCGCAATTGCCACTCTAGCTATAAAAAAACTGCTAGAAGCGGAGATATGGGTTATACGTAACGTACGGGGGAAAATTCGAAATGCGCACGTCGCAGCTGACCGATTCCCGCGCTTGCAGTTCCACAAATTTCAGTTTTATGACCCAGTCCTTTATGCTTCCATGAAAATATATTATAAAATTTTCAACTTACGTTCCAGTTCGTTTTCGCCAGGCAAAGAAAAGAACTGATTATTTTTTAGATTCAGTTCTG
>NIUQ01004088.1:0-14959 GCA_002796945.1 Plectus sambesii
CATCTCACTCGCTATAGCGGGCTCTATTTCCTGCAACTAACTAAATGCCTCCTCAAAAATCCGTAGTGTGGGATTGTTTTACAAGGCAAATCGGCGATAGCGATAAGGCTTTGTGTAAGCTCTGCAATGGGCTAAAATCGTGCAAAAATAGTTTGATCAAGAATCTTCGCGATCATTCTTAAGTCACCCGCAAGATCAACCTGCGATACTGGCCCACCATTTTGACTTAAATTTAAGAATTTTTCTTAAATATAGGTGCGCTGTCTTAAATCTTACAAGACACAAAAAATAAGACCAAAAGAGGAGCAGGCAAACGTGTAAACTTTTGTCATTCGCTGAAACGTTATGATTGTCTTGTCATCTTTTTGTCTTTCTTGGAAACCAGATGTTACTACTAACGCCTATTCTTCTTTTGCATAAAAAAGAAATTTCGAAAAAGTTGCAAAAACGATGTGATATTTTTTCTTAAATTGGAAGCGTTTGTATTAAAAATTCCTTAAATTTCAAAAAATCTGTCTAAAAAAGCGATTTTCGACCTGACATCCCTGCTAATGCACGTTCTACAGTCATCCCATTTGCGTTCACTAGTTGCTTGCGTTGATGTTTAAGTGAACTATTTCACATGTACATGAAAATTTTACTGCTTATGGGGAAGAATGACAACAAGCGAATTTCAAAACCGGGTTTAAAAGAATGAGGTTAAATTTTAGTAGGTCATTGTCAACCCCGATCGACCCCGGGGTCAACCCCGACCCCGACCCCGACCCCGACTCTCCAACCCCGACCCCGACTTTTGAAATCAACCCCGACCCCGACAAACCCCGACTCTTCAACCCCGACCCCCACCCCCACCCCGACTTTTTGAAAACCCCGACCCCGTTACACCTCTACTGCCAATCTAATAAATAAAATCTAGAATATAAATGAGGCTGAGCGCTACGCGCTCGGCTGATTAACACAAAGTAGTAGGAGCTCTCAGGTTGTAATCGTGCCTTATATACAAATGAAAAGAGCGCGTACTGGCCATTCCGTTTGCGAATAAGAAGAAATAATCGAGTGATCGCTGAAGTGACCACTGTTAAGGGTGCAAAAGAACAAGACTAGTGCTACAACGGGGACGGGGAATTGAAAATTTCGGGGATGAGAATATCCCGAGAAGAGAAAGCCTGGGGACGAGAGAGCCTAGGGACGAGAAAGTCCCAAAACGAGAAAATTCGCGGATGAGAAAGTCTGGAGACGAGAAAGGTTGGGGACGAGAAAGTTCGCAGACGAGAAAGTCTAAAGACGAGAAAATCCGCGGAAAAGGTGTCCCTCAGCGACGGGGAATTATCCGTCTCTGTTGCAGCCTTAACCAATACGATGTGCGCTTGCAGCAGACGGAAAACGGGCGTGCAATATTTCACAATTATCATCAAAGCGCTTATTAAGCGAACAATTTTACAGGGCCAATTGCACTCGCGCGGAATACTGGCAGAAATACGCAAACACTGCGACAAGAAAAGAAGTTAATAAACTATTGGTTATTTGATTCAGTAGAACAGAATCAAATTTAAATCTGGTGTAGGAAGGAGGCCGAGCGCTTCGCGCTCTGATGACTAACCGAACATTGATAGCAATACATAAGCTGAACTCGCGCCTATGATAACTCCGGTAAAGATAGTGTAGAATGTCCATACTGATCACAAATCAGAGGAGAGTCATTCAATAGTTGAAGAGTGACCGCTATTGTGCGGGTGCAGCATAACAAGATGATGAGCGCTCGCACGAGACAGACCACCCAGTGTGCATTATTTAGCAACAGTCGGCGCTCGTACCGCACACGGCATATGTTACGCCCGCTTGTACACTCGCGCGGTCACAGTGCTTCGCCCATCGATGCCATGCCCCGCCGTGTGACCCGGATTTGTATTGCTCCGTAACAACAGAGGCCGGCCGCGGCTACGTTGTAACAATGAGAGTGGCCTGTGGATGGATGTGCATGAGAAACCGCAACATAGCGGTAATTCGAAGCCGCTTAGCGAAAATGTACTTTTAAAAATCTGTATCTTCTCTAATATGGCCTCATATACGATGATTTATATGTCTATGAGTTCGTCTGAGTGAGCTTAAGCATGTTTGAATGATTAGAAGTAACACTGTTATCTCAGTAAGGGGCAGTTTTAATTCTTAGTTGCCGATACGGTAGGCGCCAGTTCAAAGGTGCGCAGCCAGCTACCCAGCTACCCAGAGACTGAGTCCACTATTTTGAGGGTTTTTTGCAAGTTGCGAAAAAACGATCAGATTTCGCTCCGATTTTTTTTCGTAGATGAAGGTGCACCGTGATGACTGATCTTTTGCGCTAAAGATCATCAAATTCCGTCGAGTGGATCGCCAGATCCGACTTTTGTGCCCAGTACTAAAATCCGCGCGCCTACGAAAGTAAATAGAAACGAGGCAGTGCGCTACCGCGCACTGCTGATGGAGCTGCTGCGAATGATGAGACTCGAAATCGTCAAAACATCGACTGCAATATCGCTGTAAAGCAATATACAATAATATATTTACCAGAGTAATTATTTGCTAAGATGTCACCGAAGCGAGCAAACACCACTGAACTTTGCTGAACGATATTCAATTAATCGAAAGACGAACGTCATATGAATATTTCGACCTACGCTCAAAACTGTATACTAATGCCTGCCTATAAATCACGAGATAGAGCTATGTTCCTTCACTCGGTTCAGGTTACCGTGTCCTGTGGCGCTTAGAGGAGCTCTCAAGACTTCCGTGGTTCTGTTCCAGTTTTATCTACGCATCTTCTTTGGCAAGTACTGTTTTTTGTCTTTTTGATACCATAGCTCAACAAACAATAGGAAGGTTAAGATTTCGTGAACGAGAAAGCAGAAATTATGAGGATTTATTTCAATACATAGCTTCGGGTCGTCTTTCGTCTTTAGTGATAGTGATGAGAAATCCCAAACTGAAAGCATTTCAAGAACATGCCAAAAAATGTTCCGATTGTCATAACAGGATGCTTTAATCAAAAACTTCGCACAATCATTCCGTAATCCTGTACTTATGACAATGCCCTCTGGATTCAGTAATAGTTTGTGATTTGACTTGTATCCTGGGCTTTGAACAGAAAACTTTGAAGAGACTAACCGACTTTATACGTCAATAGTCAGTGTGTGATTCTGAGAGTAAACCTTTTCTACGACAAAAATCCGAACCGTTAATGGATGAAGGCGTGCGGCAAGATAAATTCCGTCATTTGATGACGTTATTATTTTGGTTTTGATTACATAAATCTGCTTGCAGGAACGAGTAGCCATCATTGAAGGAAATTGCTGAAAACAAGACGTAAGAGCCGTTTGGGTAATACAAATCATAGAGCATTTTGAACACTAGGTAATGAGTATTCGCTGAAGTTAAGTGATCAGCAGTGCTGACAATAAGTTTTTTAAGCTCCATTCGTTACTTAGTGGAAATACAAAAAATAAGTTGATAGTTGCTTGTTTAGTTAAACTGCAAAAAAATTAATTTTTTAGTACTCTCACTGACTTAATAAAACTGAAAAAGTTAGTTGAATTGCAGCAGTGATGACCAGTCAGCATGGCAAATATTTATCATATTTCGCTTTAGTAGTGATCGAGACTTCTTGGCGTGGTTAAGCGTCAAGATTGAGAAAGCTCACCGATATTAACTGTAAGTATCGTTTGTTTGTTATCGTTTTCAATCGAAAGAATTTTATATGAGTTTATCTCAAAAGCTAGTGCACAGGCGGTGTTTTCAGCAGATCTCTGCCCTCTTCTGTTATACCTTCAGACTACAATAATTGTCGTGAGGTAAAGTAAGTCTCGCGGGGTTACAAACTGCATGCATCATGAGATTTACCAAGTCTTTTGATGCAATCTCATGAAGTTTCTCTAATACAGCTCAGAGTTAGTGCATGCCATATATCTGATTTTTCAGAAACTCGTTCACGTTTCGTTGGTTTTAGCAATACTTGCATTTTTTTCAATATTCAAAACTAGAGGCGATCAACATTTCCTGAGCTAAAGGTAAGCTTACATAAATTTTCGGAAGCCGTATTTGTAGGATTAATGTCAAAATATTTGGCAGAATAAAAGCTGTCGTGATGTCTTTTCACAATTAGTAAAGTAACGAAACAACACTACTCGTATGCATTATTTTACAGAGTTATTAAGTTTGGCAGGGGTTTGTTTAATAATCACTTGCCAGTGGGGAGCAAATGTGAGTTAATCGAACGTATTTCCAGTGTCTCAGTCAGTAGAAAGATGGTGACCCATACAGAGCGTTTTTCAGTTTCGATGAGATCAGAGCGTGCTTTGAGAGCAAGAAAATTCATAAATTAATTTCGAAGAACTTGCGACTGCATGCGGAACAATTGCATGTGGACTTCGAGGACTGGGAGGAAAATATTTTGTATTAAATTAATTAATAAAATCATTCATTGAAATGTCAAATAACCTAATACTACAATAGAAATTATTATGACCTAATATTTAAATTATTTTAAAATGACGACAATTTTGCACATGTATTTTTAAACGCAAAATTTTTTAATTTGATAAATTGGTTGCGCACCTCGGATGACATGGTAACCTCGCTAATGCATGTTAGCAATATGGTCGGCTCGCAAGAGATACAAAGAATGTTAGATCAGTTCCTAACAGTGTGATGAGTCTCCTACATGTCAACAGTGCCTGTAAGTGAGCGACAGCGAGGCTGTTGGTATATGACCTAAAAGTGAATGGCAGGTGGGATGTAACTAATCACTCCATATGATCTCTTCAAATCATCACAAAAATACGAAATAAATTGACAAAACATCGTAACTGACTTTGGTAATTTCTGTGATCCGGATAAATCAGCATTTCGCGGACAAAGAATCTCCGCGAGATCCCTGTACAGCCCTTAATATGAGTGATTTGATGATTTGCATTTTAGCAAAATGACAACACCGCAGGAAAAAGGTGTGTTGATACGCGTGAAACAAATTCGACGACATTTTGCCAAGTTTCTGCAAAAAAGCCTCCATCGCTTTTTACTACCAAAAAAGTGGACATACCTGGAAATGACTAAACATGTGCTCAACATCATGTTTTGGGGAATGATATATCTTTTAGGGAGCTATCTTACTTTCATCTTATTGCTACAAATGATGAAAGAATATCAAAGCCAACCAACGAATTTGCAAATAAAAAACGTGATGAATACGACAATGAATGTTCCGGATTACACGCTTTGCATTCAGGGACCTATTTCATGAAACTATCAAGTGTTGAGAATTGTAAAATGCTGTCTTAATTCTGCATTGTCATCTTTCAGTCTAGATTTTACAAATAGCACTGAAAAGATTAAAATGCAGAATTTAGACACAAATAATTCAGCTCTCAGTTCTCAGCAATTTTATCAAATAGGTTCCAGGCTGATGCCGATTTACTCTTTGATTCCACCGAGCATATGGGAAATTACACGGAAGCGATAAATGTGTTCATTGAAAATTCAACTAGCGAAGGCTTTTTTGAAGTTAATCCCGAAGTGATATTTGCAAAAGAAACTTACATCGTTGTGTGGAAATATCTGTCAATGATGTACGAGGGCGAATCGTTGAATGAAATGGGCAGAAATCCATTCGAGAATGATGAGTATCAAAATGACGACATATGGAATGCGTTGAAGAATGTCCTTTTGCCTAACATTGCTACATTTCATATCACACTGGATCAGCTAAAGTCAACATTTGATGGGAAATTCAAGGATTTTAGCGGTCCGAAGCTATGGTGGGATCATGGTTTGAGGTGCTTTCTCTATCTTGCAGACAGAAATCCAAACGGATATATTTGTTCATTATCTGGCAAGGACATTACATTCATTGGAACTGGCCATCTGTGCTTTAAAGTGCGAGATCAGAAGGTCGTATCTTTCTACGCAAATGAAATGGACGATAGTTTAACAACAACAAGCTTTAAATTATCTGATGATAAATATAGAGGACTCTACGGGCGCAATCCTTCATTGACGATTGATTTCAGTGGGAACTGGATACCGCCGGACTTATCAACTGCAAAAAAAAGCAGTGAGATCTTCGAGTTTAAATTTGATCAATGGATCAAAATTCACATTACCCCGCAACCTGTTATAAAATCCATGGTTAATAAGAATGGAAAGCGTGTCTGTTCAGAAGAATACACATTGGCGGAATGCTTGGACGAATGCCGAATTCAGCTGATTCAAAATATGTGTGGCTGCTTTCCCGCGACACATTCTACACGAGACCAAGACAATACAAATAAATTATGCACTTTTGAAAAGTACGAAAAATGTCTGAAGTATGTAGGCAACGAAGATAGCGAGTGCAAAGCGCAGTGTGTTCCGTACTGCGAAAAACGGAATTACGATTTCGCCATTGAAATCGATTCCTCGCAATATACCTCGCCCACAGCTTATTTCTACTTTGATTCATCTTTTTATACCGTTTTTACAGAAATCCCCAAATGGACATTTGATGAAATTTTTGGCGCAGTTGGTGGAGCGCTGGGCTTATACCTTGGTCTAGACTTTATCATGCTTCTTCAGTTTGTTTTCGATCCGATTTTCATGCTGTTTCGTAGATGCATCTCATCGAAAAATCCTGTCGTCAGCACTGAAACTCATGAAATTCAACAGAGCACTGGCGGAAAACGTTACTTTGAAAAGATTCGAGAAGTCATTACGAAACGTATTACAACGCAAAATACATCATCGCGATCAATGTTTACTACTTATCTAATAGAAAAGTTATTCTGGATAGTGCTGTACACTGCCGGCGGAATTCACACAATCTATTTGAGCTACGGATTGTGCCAAGATTACGCGGATGAGCCAATTTATGCTGACATCACTCTGATGAATAACAAAACAATTACATTGCCAGTGCCAAATTTATGCATAGAATATAGGGAATATTTTGTTGACTATTTGAATGAAAAAGCCAACTCTACCACCGCTATCAATTTCACCGAACTATTATTAGAACATTTCAATCAAGAAAGTACGACTAAATTAACATTACTCAATGAAAAAGAATGGCCGTGGCCTCTATTGTCGATTGCCTTTCATTATTTTAACCTTTTGAATATGGCAGAGACGTTTGGAATGTACTCAGAACCCACGGGTCGGTACGGTTTGAAAGCAGTTAATGGATATTATGGCATTCAGGACATAAATGTACGATCATTTGATCCATTATTCGGTAAGTTCTCATAAAAAATTTGTTGCAGGTACCTAGTGCGTAGATGTCTCTCTTTTGCGTTGCTTCTTCTAAAGGTTGTCAACTAACATCAAAGATATAATTAGCATCTGCATTTTAATTCGTATGCTCAGACATATTCTTTCATTCGAATACAAAATAACTATAGGTTCATAAGAGGTCGTATTTTAACCTAAAATCGATCGCAGAAACATAAAATTAACATTCATTTGAGCATCTTCTAATTGTTTACGTCTCCGCTTTCTTTCTTTTAGCGAAAAAGATGCTGTTACCTTCTTAAACAAATAGTGTGCAAGTAAATATGTACAAGGTCCCGATCGGGTTTCGTTCGTGAATAGTTGTGGACATAATTATGGGATAACGCTGGAATTTTAAATATTTGTTCAGCGTGCGACAGGAATTTTAAATTACACAATTTGGATAATTAGTGACCGAGATATAGCCTTAAAAGCACATGCATTAGCTTTAGGCAATCTGTCCTTTACATTACTGTTGGGGATTCGATCCCCCAAACGGATGCCCCAACGCACGTTGCAGTACTGCTATTTCGCAATGCGCATGTCACATGATTTTGGATGTGTGGAGTGGGATTGTGCGTGCTTGCTCGCTCTCTTGCTCGTGTGGACCGTCGTCTTTCTCTGTATTCGTCTCGCTCCCTTTCGTATTTGTCTGCCCCAATAAGGGAGTTGATCCACGCCTTTCAGTCTTATAAAATAACTGCAAGTCCGAAGCCAAAGGACACAATAGTTACGGTAATGGTCAGTGCATAAACACTATGAAGCAATAGAGTCCTACTGAGCAAAAGTTTTGGCCCGCCAAAGGTACTGCAGGAGTTTATCACACTCTCAATGCATTTCTAAAATACTGCGAGGCCTGTCCCAATGCAAACAAGACATTGGCCGTGCAGTGGGCAAAGGCATAAGCAATTGAATCATCAGTGAAGAGCAGCAACTTTCTTCTCAGTCCCCCAATCTGACCCCCAAACTCGTTCCTGTGAGAAACTGAAAAGATCAAATTTAATATAACACTATGTCCATCCACCACAATGATTTTGAACGACCGATTCTTGATGCAGCTTTAGCTTAGAGAGAAATGAAATGTTCACTGTATTATAAAAAACTTGAACGAAAGATCAGTTCACACTCGTTGCGTACTGGTAAATGACCAACAATCTAATTTTCTTAAACATGCTGCGACTGCAAATTAATTGCACGTAGAACGAACCTTTCTGTTTCTGACCACTCGTTCTAAGCACTAACAGCTGTTTTTATTGATCCATTGACTGGCCTACATTTGTGAACATCAACCATCTATAACGACTGTTTCGGTACTTTACTGGCCGTTCTTGTCAGCCCTTAATTTTATCAAAAGTTTTCAGTCGAAAGTTATTTTACCGACCGTTTCCAATAACTATGCCAGTCGTTTAAAGTTATGTCCGTATTTCAAAACTTGTAAAAGAGACTGTCATTGTTGGTTTTTGCAGTGCAGTATTCATTTTGCTCATCTCGTGTGATTTCATTGCTTTGTTTTCAGTTATACAATCGACTCTCGATATAACGCCACCCCTCGAGACCGACCCCAGGTGGCGTTATATCGAGGGTCATTTTGCTTTACGTTTCTTCTACGGCCAACCAAATCGGGCCCAAGGTGGCGTTGTATCGAGAGTGGCGTTATATCGAGATGGCGTTATATCGAGAGTCGACTGTAGTTAAAAATGGCCCCATTTTCGAAGCGTGCTAAAGCTTTGATCATAACTATTATAATGAGGACAACTATTTTAAATATCTATGCATGTATATTCATTAGGTTGTATCGTTCATAATCGCCAGTTCTCCAAACTATATAAATTTTTTTAAAAGATCTTAACGCCCTTAGAACAAGTAGCTAACATTTTAGCTCAATCCAAAAGATAATGGTAAAATTATTTAAGAGCAAAAGCTGAATGAGGCATTTGTGAAATCCTGTATTCTCCTTTACAGATTCGATATTCGATGATATGAAAGATGCAATCGAAAATGTTTTTGAACCAAGTCTAAAGAGACTAAATGTTACTATTGACGAGATGCGCTTAAAATTGGGCCAAGAATTAGCGAAAATTTTTCGCTTGAACGTAATTTTCGTCAGCGCTGATTCAACTACAATTTCACTCATTAATGAGACAAAGCTGACGTTTATTGGTTATCAGAATATTTGCTTTCAACTCTCTCTGGATGCCGTCCTGTTTTCTAGTGTGCTAGAATTTATAGAAGTGTCCACTATTCAATCCAGCTTAGGTGGAGAACTCGGAATTAACTTTGCAGCCAGATTGACAGGAGCCGAAACTATGTATGTTAATCGTAAAAGTAGTGATTTGTATATAAGAACTTATGAGATGGCTCCAAGACCAAATTTGTTTGTCGGAATATCAAGTCATCACAAAGTTATGTCGGAAAGAAACGGAAATGCTGAATGTACCACAGATCTCACAAAAGAAGTATGTTATGCTACCTGTCGCATTCGCTTATTTCAAGAAATGTGCAATTGCACACCAATAACTTGGCCAACATTGCAAACTTCAGATTCAAATTTGTGCACCCTATCGCAATATAGCCACTGTATGAACTATACTGGACTCGAAGATCGTAAATGTATAGAAGAATGTCCTGGCCCGTGCGAAAGGTACGAATTATTTGCTGATTCAACATGGAAAGAGAAAAAAGAAACTGCTCGCAGTATACGAATTTATGTGAAAGATTATACATACATTTTATTCGAAGATCAATTCCAATGGACTTTTGGTAACTTTCTCGCTTCGCTTGGAGGCATGCTTGGGCTGTGGTTAGGCCTAAACATTTATACAGTTGCCAATTTTGTTATTATTATCCCGATTTCGTTCTTTGTGGGCCTTTGCACCCGAACGAAAATCATGCAAAAGTTATTGACTCCAGTTAAAACCTATAGTGCAGAGCGTATTGAAATTTTTACTAACACGTGTAGAGGACTGATTTTTTGTCAAATTTTTAACTTGGATAATCAGAATCTTGCAAAGCTGTTCACTGCAAAGTGGATAACAAAAACTGTTCTAACTACTACATATTATATTATTTGCATCTTTATAACATATCAGATGTGCGTGAATGTTATTCAGCAGTATGGCGCTGAAACAGAATTTTCATACACTTTTGAGCAAAATGAAACAATAAACTTAATCTCCTATCCAACGGTTTGCTTGCCTCATTCCATTAATCAGAACATGGACCCTTTTAACCAAACTGCAGATAAAGATTATAATGAAGAATTGATTCAATTATTGCGTGATTTTATTACAAATAATGGCAGTCTATTATTTGGAGATATGACCTGGCCAAAGTCTTTCTTGCATACTGCCATTTCTTTCATTGCATTTCTAAGCAAATACGAAAGCAGTGAATGGCATCAACAAATTAGCGAAGCCGATTATGGCCAATCGATATCGATTTCGCAGTTGCAATTATTTGAAGACATTCTTATGCTTTTGGATGCGACCAATATAAACTTCAACGATTTGATGCAAAAATGCGGTCGTGAAGTTCGCAAAGCCGACCTCATTACGGTTCGCTTTTACCAAGCAGACAATGATTCTTTTAAAAATACTGAAATCAGTGAGACAACTTACATCGACGAGACAACTGTTTGCTACAGATTACCATTTAAAAAATTCAGCTCACTTAATGAATACATCGAAATTAATGTTAATCTAAGTCAATCTGGCATAAATGAATCATATTGGTCAGAAATTGAGGAACAGGATGATTGGATGTTCGCTAAGGGCACCTTCACTCAATATAGTACGCTACCGCTTTCGTTTTCTGTGAACTTGGGTGAAGACGTGAGCACCGCCTTGAAAATCAATGACGAGTACAATTTAGTGAAAATCTTTAATGGCATTCAAAGGTGTTCCGACGCAATTTCACAGGAAGATTGCCAGAGGAACTGCAAATTTGATGCGATTCGGCAATTATGCAGCTGTTCGCCTCTGAGCTTGTCAACTACTTGCGATGATGCTCTCAAACGCTGCTCTATGGATCAATACAAAATATGCTTGCCATTTACCTTCAACGTATCTAGAGAGTGTACATCCAAATGTCTGCACCTGTGTAAACGCATTCGTTTCAGTGAGAAGAAAACTTACTTGAATTATATTGAACCCCATCAGGCAAGTCTGATAATTCAAATGCGATCTTTTGACTTTTCTATGGCAAATGAAAGACCGAAATGGACATGGACCGAGTTCCAAGGCACGATTGGTTGCGCTCTTTGGTTATTGATCGGCTATAATGCTCTCGTTTTTATTAACGCGCTTTCCGTTATTGTCAGGTTTATTTTTCGATTGTATTGTGTGTTGAGACGCTTCGAGCAAGGACGACAAGGCGTGCCAGCAGCGACATGAGATTCACTGTTGTTTGTAACATTGAACAATGTTTAATCGAAATTGTTTGCTGGAAATGTATTGATGTTCGTCAAGGTATTACGTGACAAAGTTCATGCTCAGATAAATATGATACAATATTCATTATATTGCTTTGTTCTATAATTGAGATTTTGGGTCATGATTGAGCACCAAAATGTACTTTTGTTAGTGCAAGTTTTGTGGGCATGTGCAATTTTTTTGCCTTTATCAGACACGCATTGAGGGTGCAGCTCCCACGCACCCCCTCACTAAGAAGGATCACCCCAGAGCTGTATCGGATGACCAAAATGTAGGACAAACCTCCACCGACAAGTATTTTGTAATGGATCTCAGCGAATCGAAAAGCCTTTCCTTGCGTATTAATTACAAAATGGCCTTAGAGCTGAATTCACAAAAATGCGCCAACGTCAAGAGTGAGGAGGAATGGGATATGTTGTATCGTATTCATTTCATTGAGGAAATGTGTCACTGCTCACCAACAAGCTGGCCAGAGCTGCTATCTTCAACAAGTACAGCGTGTACGTTACTAGACTACAAAGCATGTCCGATATTTAATGAAAGCAGTTGGTTTTAGAACAACCGGAACGATACATCGAGCACGCTTTGCGAACAGACCAAGGTAGATTATACGGAAAACGAAATTAACGATGAAGAAAATAGCACGACGAATAAGTCAGTTTGGCGTTTACGAATTCGCGTTGAAGACTTTGTGTATCTGACAATTGAAGAAGAAATGTTAATGACTTTTGTGGATTTCGTCGTTGCCTTTGGCGGCACGTTAGGTATTTTGCTCGGCCTCGACTTCCGGTTCATCGCCTGGCTCAGTTTCATGCCTCCATTCGTCCGGTTAAGTTACCTCTTCAAAAAATTCCTCTACAAAAAAGCATTCTTTTCTAAGCCAATGAAAAATACTAAACTAAAAACTGCACTTAATACCAAATTTGCGCGTCTGATAACAAGTATTTTGGAACAGGAAATTTCAGATATTCTAAAACTAAATAAATCTGCATTTGTTAAAAATGTCTAAAAACGCGTACTGGTTAATATATTATACAGCAGGAGGAATATTAACTTTCTATTTGTTAAAATCTATACTCATTGACTATATGAGCAACAACAATGCAAAAGTGACAGTCGAACCAAAGAACAACGAATCCATTTCATTCCTTTCACCAACAATCTGCTTGCTTTTTTCCCTGTGAAAATCGATTTTGACCATGGACAAAGCAATATTAATGCCACTAACTTTGTTCAAAACTACTTGTCAGGCAAAACAAAGGCAGGCTTACTAAAAGATACGTGGAATCCTGCATTTATCAACTATGTGCACTCTTATAAAGTGCAATATGGAAAGTCTGAATGGTTTTCTTTCGATGTATTTTCAAAAAATATGGATCATTCTGCGTACTTCGATGTAATATATAACATGAAATATGTAATGGACATAACTTTTGAAGAACTGAAAGAAAAATTTGGAAGTGAACTAACAAAGATGTATCATCTGAAAATAGCGTTTTAAGAGAGTATCTTGGACGAAATTATTGAAAGCCTAAATACTACCACTGTGTTTGTTGAAGAATCGCAAATCTGTTACAAGCCATCCCTGGAGTCGCTGACATTTAATTCGTCTTCTTTAAGTTATTTAAACATTACTGCAGATGGAACGCTAATACGCAATTCTGACGATTACTTTGATAACTTGGCACCTATTACTATCGATTTAAACGGTAGAAACACGAACAAAAAAGAAGTGACTCTTCTTGACGCGACAGTATCGGGCAATTTTGGCGAAAATACGAGCATAGCTCTTGAGGTCGACACTATTATTAAAGCCCAGCCCTTAGTTGGTGGGGAAATGTGCTGCTCGGAATTTCTCTCACTCGACAAGTGTAGAAGAACTTGCGTTGCTACAACTATTCAAAATACCTGTAAATGCTTGCCGCGTACAATAACTTTGATGACATCATCATGCGAAAACACCCAGTATTGTACTCTCGCTGCCTACAAGAAATGCAACTTTACTTTACAAAGTGACGCATTCGCTTGTCTTGATGGCTGCCTTGAGCCGTGCCAGAGAATGAGATTTAGCGCTAGAAGCACTATTACTCAACTGACTTCGGAAAGTATCAATCATGTGGAAGTTAACCTAAGAATTGGATCATTCAAATATCAGTATTTGAAAGAAGAGCCAACGTTTACGCGTGAGGAATTTATTGGAGAGATTGGTGGCGCGCTTGGCTTGTTTCTCGGACTGAGCGTTCTCATGTTTTTCGAATTCTTTTACGCGCTATTTGTGCGACAAAAAAGTGGGAGCAAGTTCAACCCGCGTCAGTATTGAATGACAGAGTCCATGAAATTTCGTTATAACGAACATTTGACTAATAATAGAGCACTATTTGGTACATTTGAGCGTGACTTTTTTTGAATAGATATTTCTCAAAATTTGCGCATTTTTCTATTCATACTATGACTTGATGTATCGCAATAATTTGCGGGACCAATTCACATGTCGTCATTTAGGTCACTGTTATTGGGATAGCAGCTTGAAGTTTGATGTACTCCACTTTATTTTGACCCTGTTTTTTAGCAGACTGTAAAAACATTAAAGTGATCAGTCTCAAAGGTAAACACCCTATACGTTAATATATGTTACAGAGTTTGTCTGGAAGAGCTTCATATTTTTAAGAGTGTTATACCATTTCCCTCTTTCGTAAGGACACTTTTCGGTTCAAAGTGGACGTTTTCCATACCAAAAAGGACGCTTTACCAATTTAAGCGTTATGAAGATATTCATTTTGATGAAGAATTGCGGAAGTGTAAATTTAGGTCGTACATTTTGTGCAAGCCAAAAAAGAACGAGAGAAGTGTGGTTCTTTCGAAGCTTTACCGGCACAAAACAATAATATTTGGTGCAAGCGGCAAGTGCGTATGGACCAATTTTGGAAATCAATGCTCGTCGCTACAACCAACGTATGAACGCCGATAATCGCAAAGGGTGCAAATGCCGAGTTGAGAGGGAGAGGATGCTCGGAGCGATTCCTCTACGCCGTTCGAAACGTACGACTGCACATGTACTCGTGCTACGTTTGGGCGTAAATGCGTAAGTAGATGGTGGTGAGAGAGCGGCGACAGTGCTGAATGAGTGGAAATGAAAATGACGGCTCATCGTTGGGGAAATCGCCCTCGGGGGGCACGAAACTAATGAGCGTCGCAGAGATTGGCCAGACGACGGGCGGCGGCTGAAAGGCTCTTTTAGCGTGTCCGGCGTCAATGTG
>NIUQ01004089.1:0-14983 GCA_002796945.1 Plectus sambesii
CGGGCCACCTGAGCGCTGTGCGTTTTCTGAAATCCCAAAACGCAGATGTTGATTGTGTGGATCGTCGAGGCCGCTCTGCCTTCGACTTGGCAGTCGAACGGCGCCATCAAGCAGTCGCCGATTGCCTCACTAGTGAAAGGTGTGTATTTTTTGGTTATAATATTAACTAGCGGTAAAAGATAGTTGTCATATGTTATAAGATTTGATCATAAATTGAACGACTGATCAAATGCACGATCGACCTACCGTAATTTATTTTTATGGGCCAATTCGGTGATCACTTGTTAGCGAACAGCGAGCATGTTCGTTTATTTCGTTTTTTATGCCTCGATCGCCTAAAAGCTGATGGCTGACAGCGTTTTGATAGCTTTGAAAACATCAGAGCGTACTTGGGGACAAAAAATAGTTAAGCGAAGCCCGAAAAAGTTGAGATCGCATGCTGAACTGAATTAAAATATGCTTTTTAATGCAATCGAGCCTCTGATTATTTACCATCCATTTAAATAAGCGTCCATGTTCCTTATTATTTCCCTAAAGATTTATTATTTTCAGCGATTCAACGCAAACGCGCTCAAAAACACAAGAAAAGCTTCGCAAACCAGCGTATTGCGGCGACTGCAAGATTCCCTATACGGAATGTTCTCATCATACGAGCACAGTGCATCTGTTGTCGACAAAGACACCGCGGCAGGACCCAGGTTATGGAATTCCGCACACGAACGCCGGCTATCGTTTGTTGCAACGGCACGGCTGGGACGAATATTCCGGATTGGGAAAGGAGGGTAAAGGCAAGAGGTATCCGGTTAAGACAATCCTGAAACGCGATCGCAAAGGATTGGGCAACGTCCAGCCTAAACCCAAAGTGACTCACTTCGGACCGGCGGATACTGATGCTGTGGTTGGCACTCACCCGCAACAAGTGCGACTGAAATCGACAACTGTCGCCAAGCGACAACTGGCCAAAGTAGAAGCCAGGACGAAGAGATGGGAAGCTGATTTTAGAAGGCAATTTGTGATGGATTAGTTGCGCAAAATGTTACTATAACGTGTCGAATATGCTTCTCAATACCACAAACGTGAATGGCGCTCATCATATGATTGCCGAGAACACACTACTCACTCTGTCACTTTGCGTTTCAATGTATGAAGGTTTTTGAAGTGTATTTGATGCCTAACTGTAATCTAATGTAAAAAATATTTCACCTTACACGTTATTCGTTTGCATTTGTTATCTTTAGCCTTACGTTGGGCTTCCATTAAAAGTTATGGAATATCCGTTTTATTCGAGGCTTGCATCACAGCGAATAGCGCTACTTTTAAGGACTTGATATGGCCGCTTCTTCTTCATCTTCCCCACCTCGCACGAATGCAAGCAATCCTTCAGTGAGTATTTTGTCATTTATAGAAAGGTGAAAGTTTTTGGGTCTTATTACTTCGTTACAAGTAGTCATTCGCTGTAACAATCTTGAACGACTTGACGATTCAATTGCAAAATCTACAGCCAAAATTTGTAAATTATTAAGAAGAAATCTCGCCAGGCAAAGTAGTCGGCAAATATGACTTGGCTTAAAGGTGTGAAAACACCGTTTCACTCCAAGAATGACATATTTTCCATGGCTTTATATGCGTAAATTGATAGAAAGAAGCGCTTTTGACTTTCGAAATTGTTTGCAGTATTCAGTTAAAGAATTCTTGTTATTGATCGGCATATTTTGTCGTAAGCAATTCACAATCCTGGACGTTTTTGACAATAACTTTTGTGCGCTTCAGGCTGTCGACTGCCGAGTATGTCACGAGAAATACACGCTGAGTGGAGCAAAAGTCCCACGTTTGCTGCACGGCTGCGGGCATACAATTTGTCACGGATGCGTCTCTGCGTTAATCAGCCAACAGGCGTATTCGCCAGTGTCCATGGACTCGCTGTCGTCAATGCATCTGACCATCTTGTGCCCGTTTGATCGAACGCCCACTATTCTCATGCCTGAACAGGGCGGTTGCGGTCTCAACAAGAACTTTGCTTTGGTCGAGCTGATTGAAAATGTCCACGCCAATCAATCTGGCGAAGCTCAACAGGTGCGAAACGTTGACAAAATAATTCCAGTTTCACTCGATTATGTTGTTTCAGAGCGAGAGTGGGGAAGTTGCGGAAGCTGAAGGAACAGCGAGTGTGATCGACGTTTACTCCCGCGAGCGCCTACTAGGCATTCCATGCGACGAAGATGCTTCTCACATCGCTGTGGTGTACTGCGTTGTCTGCGAAAGTCAACTATGCTCGCAATGTTCCGACGAGACGCACAAGACCAAGGTGCTCCACAAGCATAGACGCGTTCCTCTTTCCGAGAAACCCCATCCGCGTCAAAAGTGTCCATTCCATTCCGCCTATGCATTGGAGTTTGTATGCCAAGTGAGTCGGTTCACAATTTTTATTTTTTCGCGTCGCTGTTGTTCGTATGGTCTCGTCCACTGCACAAGGGGCCTTAACTGTACCGTATGCGTCGGTCAAGACGGTCCTAGACTGAGTTGGAGAGATGTCGTCGCGGTCAGGGCAGAATTCAATACTATATTATTTGAACTAGCTTATATCATTCTAAAATGCCAACATCATGACTTTCATTAAACCGTCTTGGCAAGAATATACAAAAGCAACACGCAGCGTTGAAGTGTGAACCACAATATTTCGTTGCGCGCATTTAGGAAACTGATTGCGGTAACAGCGATCGACTGATGTGTCTGCTGTGTCGCGACTACGGACGGCATCAGAACCATCGGCATTCTTTACTGGAAACTGAGGCTGCACAACTCCGCGAGCAGATGGTCGACGGTCTGGCGGAGTTTCGTCGTTTCACCACCGATCTTCTCGACTGGGGTGGTCGCGTCGGTCGGTAAGGCACTTAGCTCATTTCAATATATATGATTATTTTCAATATTCCCAATTATTAAGAAGAAACGTTAAACTGCTTTGAGAGTCGATAGCACTTCTTTCTATCTATTTATGCATGTAAAAACCAAGAAACGGCATATCATTCTTGGTGAAACACGGTGTTAAGCACCGAAAAGCGAGTTCATCTTTGTCCAGTAAGGTGCCGGGTTAGATATCATGATGCTGGCTGCAAAATTTTTACTGTATCTCTGGTGCATATCAACGGGTCTGTGGCGCAATGGATAACGCGTCTGCCTACGGAGCAGAAGATTGCAGGTTCGAATCCTGCCAGACTCATTATTTTTTAACTTTAACATGCAGTGATATACTTTAATTGATTAGACTTTTTAATTTAAAGCCGTTACAGTAAAAAATAGAATAAAATTGTGAGTCTGGCAGGATTCGAACCTGCAATCTTCTGCTCCGTAGGCAAACCGTTACAGTAAAAAATAGAATAAAATTGTGAGTCTGGCAGGATTCGAACCTGCAATCTTCTGCTCCGTAGGCAGACGCGTTATCCATTGCGCCACAGACCCGTTGAAAATGACCAGGAGTGGGTGAACTTTCCCAGCATGTTTGGGAATCATCTATCAAAATAAGGAAGCACAATAGAGCAAAGATGATTGTTTTCGAGGCGTCAAATTCAGATGCGGATGGATGAGCTCATCTTTGACGCCTACCGTGCCTAGCTAGATTTCTTGTTAGTGAGCAAAAATTTCTTACTATACCTCTCGTCTCAATGTCATCGGGTCTGTGGCGCAATGGATAACGCGTCTGCCTACGGAGCAGAAGATTGCAGGTTCGAATCCTGCCAGACTCATAACTTTTACAATTTAACGTTCAGTGATATACTTCTATTTTCATTCACTTTTTAACGACTATCATTCTTGGTAACGATGTTTTGACGTTAAAACTTTTCGTTTCTCTCTTTCCTTTTACGTTAAAGAGTCATTAAAAGTGTCTCTAGTTTAAAATTTAGGCGGCGTGTTGATACAGTACTGCCAAAAAGTGCGCGACATTATGTTCTCATTTTTTATGTCGCAGTGTATATCGCGATAATGCGTATTACTGCGTTTAGTCTGCCGTGTTGTTACTGACGAAGAAAGTTTGACATTATCTCATCAATTAATCGTGACATTTCAGCGCAGTCACTGGTCTGATGGACGCAACGGATGGATCGGCGGTCACGGCGAAGCGGCTTGTGTCCACGCACTTTGCGGAACTGCGTGACCAGTTGGCTCTGCAGGAAGCGACAGCGCTATCGATCGTCGAAGGGCATGCTCGTGAGCGACTTGCACTCCTGCGTCAACAGCAGGAAGATCTGGCTACCGTTACCAGCCAGGTACTATTTTTTGTACAGTTACAATCGGTTTTACACTCCCTGTCACCTCAATTCGCCACTCTTACATATTATTTCGTCACCCTTTCATTGCTTTTCGTCACTCTTGCATACAATTACAACGCTACTTTGACGAAATTAGATGCAAGGTTGACGAAATGATATGCAAGAGTGGCGAATTGTGGTGACAGTGAGTGTAATAAGAAAATTCTTTCATTAATTCGTTATTCTCTCATTCCGCTTGACGAGCAGTGTTACACCGTGCAGTCACAGTGATCCATTAATATTCCTTATGATCAATCGCGTGGTTTATTGTTCGCCATGGTTTTTTGAGCCACAGTTCGATACACATATCGCATTTAGGTCTCGGCGGTTTGCACACAGTTGGATAAAAGTGCGAAGATGGACGATGCTCGCCTGGTTGTGCAGCAAACAGAGATTGTACGAATGCTTGAGATGGTTCGAAAGCAGCGCATCGAGTTTACTGACTTGCCAAGTGAGAATCCTCTTTTCATTTGTGGGGGATTGGCGTTTATCATTTCAAACTTATAGTTATTCTTCATAAGCTGTACTCGATGTTAGCTGCAACTATCATGTAGTCAATCAATATCTGATTTGATCGATTACATTTGAATTTATTCTCTCTAGAATTCTAAGGGAAGATTGTGAGTAATGGGAAGTGAGCGCTGTCCCTCAGACTCCCACAATCAGTGTTATTCTTCTTTTACTCCGACATACTTTTCTTCGCATTACTGCATTGTAATTACATGTTTCGAGTGAATGCAAATGAGAACATTGCGCCTGCAGACCAGCTACTGCTTGACTCGCGAATTCCGTTGGCGTTCACGAAGGACAATCGCGTGCACATCGGGCCGAACGTCGAGATGAGAGTAGTGCTGCTCGGGCTCGATGGGGCGGGCAAGACGACCGTCGTCTTCAAGCTCAAAAACAACGAGGTTGGTTGCTCGTTCGTCGCCTCTGACAAATGCATCTCTACATCTCTTGCCCTTTCAGATTATGCCAACCGTCTCCACCATCGGCTTCAACGTCGAGACCCTCGAGTACAAGAACCTCAAGTTGACCTTGTGGGATGTGGGCGGCTTGCCCAAATTGCGACCTCTTTGGAAGCACTACTACTTGAATACGCAAGGTCGCGCCTTGACTGCTGCTTCGTGTTGAGAGTAGTTTGATTTCAGCGCTTATTTTCGTCATCGATAGCAGCGACAGAGAGCGCTTCCCCGAAGTGCAGAGCGAACTGGTGAAGATTCTGTCGGAAAACGACCTGCGCGAGGCGTCGCTGCTCATTTTGGCGAATAAACAGGTGAGTTATAGTTAACATTTTTCGATCAGTAACGAGAAATCGAACCAGGTAGTGTAGTGGACAAAGATGAGCTCGCATTTTGCTGCTTGAACATCCTTTTTTAACAGAAGAAAAAATTGTTTCCTGCTTTTTACGTGTGTAAATTGATAGAATACACTGATGGAATGAATTGATAGAAAGAAGCGCTATCGACTATCGAAACAGTTTGACTTATTCCATTTATGATTTCTTGTTACTGATTGGTAGATTTTGACAAGAAATAATCCATAATCTTGTGAAACGAGATTGCAGGACCAGCCTGGGCGTATGAATTGTGAAGAAATGGTGCAGGCGCTGACCTTGTCGAAGTTGTGCTACGGTCGCAGTTGGCACGTGCAGCCGTGTGACGCCCTCACTGGAGACGGCCTGTGGGACGGCCTGGATTGGCTTACCCGTCAGCTGCTTTCTAACACTGTTTCACCCTCCTCCGTACACAATCTCTAATCGTCGAATACTCTTCCCCCGATCGTCTCTTCTGACTCGTCAAACTTGTAGTCTACCGCATCAAATGTGAATATTAACTGTGATACTTTTCTGTTATGAATGGGCTGTATTTAGTCTTTCTGTCTTCCGCACCGAAATGGAGTGTTTAGAATAATTCTTGAGCGTGGGGCACGTAAATGAATAATTTGCGAGACTGCACAAAATAGTGTTCCTGTATATTTATACACACCGGCTGCAAATAGTTGATTCATCTGCCCCATCTATAAGAATTTGTTCATGCGCCTGGTTTTGGCGTGAACGATTGTATTTAAGTAGCATTTGAATGGGAACGATAGTATGGAAGATGCATTTGAATGTATTTATGTGTACATAAAAGTTATCATTGTACTATTTAGTTGTAAATAAAATAGTGCATTTGTACGCAATGCGATACTGTAATAACACAAGCACGCAAACGAGAGTACTTGTCTTTGCCAGATGGCCGATACGCATTAGAGAGTTGACGCCGATAGGGGGTTAGTGGGTCTCGTGCATTGCATCGTTGGTGGAAGTGACTCGGCCTTGTCGGAACTCTCAGATACGCATATGAGGTCGCCATGTTATGGCTGGTCGTAATCGTCGTCTTGTGCGCCACTTCAGGTACGCTCATAACTTACCGCATCATTGCCTTTCTCTATCAACCGTATTATGATTGCAGCGGTGGGCAACGAAAAATTGGATCCTTGGGAACCGATAGGGAATGGCGGATATGAGGACGCAGAACAGCTGAGCGAGGCAGAACGGATCAAAGCGATTGAAGTGAACAATGCGACGAATATCCACTTGCAATACTCTCAAGTATAATTGCAGGACTATCACGATGATATTGCCCGAGCAGCGCTGCAGGCTCTCGATAGTAAAGAGCCAAAACAACTGCAAGCGGCCGGCACCCTCGCGACCGGTGAATCGCAGGGGCAGACAATAGATGAACTACCGACCTTCGATCAAAAGAGACTCCTGGGAACCGGTTCGGCAAATCTCTTTGAAGAGGCGAGGATTGCAATTCTTCGCGAAAAGTTTCATCGAGTTTTGAATCACTTCCCTACGACAACTACCGAGCCATCCGATGTCGATGCGCCCAAGCAGGAAACACCAGCGCCGTTGAAAATTGCAAAAAATCAGTACTTGTGCGTGATTTTATCTCCAAAAAGGCGGTCACGGTATTCAAAACATACGAGTGTTCAGATCGGAGAGCGATTTTGAAGCAAAGGTCGAGAATAATGAGAGCCACATGAAAGTAGCTGGAGTGAACTATTTCTTCCCCTCAAAGGCGCGTCTTCCTCCGTCACTCGAAGAGGTGGAAACGGGACTGACGACGGCCGCAAAGCAAGTGAAGCCGGTATCGGAAGTCAAATCACAAAATGCGATGCCGACACTACACTTTGAAGAAACATACAAGAACAATGTTGAAAAAGAAGAACGGTGGAGTAATTATGCTTTCGCTTGATCAGAGTTGATTGCCGATGGTTATTGCAGGCATGAGGTGGTCTTGATGTCAGACGACGAGAGAAGGTTCCTTGCGTTACTCGCCTCTTCGCCCACGACGCAATCTTCGGCTATTGACATATCAGCCCAAAGTGAGCAATATCCCTTAACTCTTAGTGATTTTATGGACTCGACTTCGAACGATCGTCACGAATCGACGTCTGCAGCACAAACGCCATTGCCGACTACGGACAGCACGCTTTCACCGGCTATAACGACGTCGATGCCTCGATCGCAGTTTGCCGATGTCGAAGTCGGGCGTTTGCTATTACCGACGTACGTTCACAGCTTGGAGGCTGAGGATGAGGAGACGTTGAATTATGCGATCAACGCCGCGAGGAAACAGCCTAGTGGAGGCAAGTGGCTCGTGCGGTATTACAACAAGAGTCGTCGATGAATGTGGAATGCATCTCTGGCCTTCTAATTATTACTAGATTCACAATTTGGCTGTTATCTTCGTGTTTTTGAGGAAAGCTGTTATTCTCGGGCTTGGTTGAAACTGATCTCGTTGTTTTGTTTTATTTGCGCAGTTATAAAGGCATGCGGTATTGGCCGTACACGAAGCGCACTCGAACTGCCGCGAAATGCACCGTATGCGAAATATCGGTCAGTAAGCGAAAGGGCATCGCAGCGCCAAAGAACGATCAAAGTACACGCTCGTGGAAGCAAAGTACGCGAACGCCACGCGGTGAGACGCTCTGTTAACGAGAATTCAGTTCAGTTCAGTGGGTCCTCCAAAACAAGTCGATTGTGATTTGTTGCCAATTTGCGATCAAAGCGGTACTTGGCTGCAGTCGTTTTTGGAATCAGATCGAAGAAAACTAGAGATAAGCATCAGAAATGATTCGACGTTCAGCTCAAGCGTTGCTGGCGGCGGGCGGCAGTCGTATCGTCTTCGGCAAGACTTCGACATGGTAAGCAGTCAGATTTGTTGCAATCACTTACATGTTGTTTCAATGCGAAAGAAACCTGATAGCATGATGAAATAATAGCAAATATGCGACCTTGAAGCCCAATTCAATTTGCGTAATTGTCGCGATTCCTGCAATATTGTCATTTATAAGCAAAAATTTTTTAAATATGAGTGCATAATGCGAAAATAACTGAATTTAGTGCGCTTTCATCGGCATCGGACGCTTTCGGAGCAGCGCAAACGAATCTGAAGAAACTGCGCGAGGAGCCGGATAGCAGCGTGAAACTCGAGCTGTACGCTTTGTTTAAGCAGGTTCGTAGCGAATTAACCCGATGGAAAGGTGACAAAAGTGATTGAAGGCATCGAGTGGCGATGTGTCGGGAAAGCGCCCCGGAGCTTTGGATTTTGTCGGAAAAGCAAAATACGACGCGTGGTCCAACGTCAAAGGGATATCCAAGGTTTCTGGATTGTTTTCTCTCCGCAGCGAATTATTGACGTTTAATGTATTAAGGAGGAAGCGATGAGCCGCTACGCCAAGCTCGTAGAGAGTCTGCTCTCCGCAGAAGGACCAGCCGCCGCTGCTTCCACTGATTCTGCTTCTGGACAAGTCAATGGATTAAAAGTACACACTGAAGGAAAAGTGTCCAGAATCGAGATAAACCGCCCTGCCAAACTTAATTCTATCACGTGGGAGGTAAGAACTTTTTAAACTGAATTGTAATATGGTACTTGGACTTGACGACTTTGTCTTGAATAGATGTACGAAGGAATCATCGATGCGTTGAAGAGGGCTGGAGAAGATAAGTCGACTTCCGTGACCGTCTTCACTGGTAATTGCAAGCTTTGCATTTTGAACGAGTTCTATCAAAATAACTTCTCAGAAAAATCAGTGTTGACAAAGACTAATTCTCTTTAGGAGCGCGTATTCTCATCAAAAAAGTACAGTGAAAACTCTATTTAATAATAAATAAGGAGAATGGTCAATGTTTATCGATATGTGGGGTACCATGTGGAAGTACACTACAGAAACAACCGTATCTTCTAACAAATACATTAGCAATTGTTTAATTAAAACCTCAACTTCAATTATTTCTTTTGACACTAATAACGTAATGTTGTCTTATGTCATTAAAAGTGTATTTCTTCAGGAATGGGTGAATACTTTTCGAGCGGGAACGATCTCAGCAATTTCGCGAAGATCAGCAGCCCAGCCGATGTAGCAAAGTTGGCCGCGTTGGGCAAGGACGTACTCAAGTGAGTTATATGGACCAAAGAATGAGTAGAGTTACCATGAATCATGAAGATTTACAAACTTTTCGAACAGTTACCAAGAATACATAAATTTATCCCATATTTATTAGCAGCAATTGATCACAGGGTCAGATGCGTTGTATTTTCATTTCTCCTGCAGGTTTTGGGGTTAGGTGTTGTTGGGACTCAACTGGGTGTGCTTATTCAGCGACCAACATTTTAATAATCCTCTAATGCAAGAGAGCGATCGAAACAGAAAACTAACTGACTGATTAAATAAATTTAAGTTGATGACTGTGCCTGCACGGTGTGCCAATGGCCGGTTCCGTAATCATTTCCTAAGTTGTTCATAGTCGCTCAAGATATAACTCGCGCTGCGATGAATGATCGAGAACTGTTGCAGGCGATACGTCGCCGCCTTCATCGACCACCCAAAGCCGCTGATTGCGCTGGTGAATGGACCGGCGATTGGTATTTCTGTCACCGTTCTCGGCATGTTCGACCTGGTGCTCGCTTCCGACAAGGCAAACACTGCTCCTTCTTCACCCTCGCTCACATTATACATCACCATTCGTTATAGGCGACTTTCGTCACTCCTTTCGCCGCCCTCGGACAGTCCCCGGAAGGCTGCTCTTCCTTTACGTTCCCCATGATTATGGGCACTCCTAAGGTACATTTTGACATTTTAAATTCTCAAATGATTCCGCGATTTATGGTTTAAAACGCATGTTGAAGATGCGATTAGCGGTTTTTATGTAACTTTATTACGTAAGCAAGTTTTTATTCTACAATGTTAAGAGAGTCATTTTTATCATATGGTAAGAAAGTGATCGATTCAGGCGGCTGAATTCTTGCTCTTCGGCAAGAAACTGTCGGCGAAGGAGGCTTGCGACCGTAATCTCGTCAATGAAGTGTTTCCCGACGGCGTGTTCCGTGCCGAAACCGAAAAGCGCATCACTGCCTACTCATTGCTTCCTCCACAGGTGCGGTCATCTTCTTTGCAGCTTCATATACCATTCTCACTTCAATAAACACACTTTTCAATTCAAAGAGGGCATTTTAATGTTGATTTGACTTGTGAAATGTCCCTTTGAAAGTTCATTTTGGGAAATAGTATATTACGGTCACTTGGAGTGCGGGCGAACAGTTGCGGCTAAATAATGTGTCAACGCAACAGTGTGATTCTTAACGCGCATTTTGCATTATAGAGTCTGCAACTGTCCAAGGGATTGCTGCGCAGTATGCTGAAAGATGAGCTACACAAGTGCAACGAGCGTGAAGTGACCTTGCTGGCAGAACGCTGGCAGTCGCAGGAATGCGCCAACGCCATTCAGAATTTCTTCAAGCGCAAGTGAGGGAATGCTCGGGCTTGTGCGTTTCGCAATTAGTTCGCTCTCGCTCTTTTGTGGTTTGTATTTTGTTTCTTGTTTCATCGGCAGTATTGTGAGAGCGGTTTTTATTGTACAAAANTTGCAATTTATCAGGACAGAGCGCAAGTATGATACAAATGTTGGTTGTATATTGCGAAATCATTTCACATTCTGACAAACAATTTCGAGCGGCGCATTGAAAATAGTTACAATTGAAGTCTAAGACTTCAAAATGAGTACCGCGCCGGCTACTGCGCGCAACGGGGATATCGTTATAGATTTCGCTCAACGCGCTGCGCGCTGAAAAATCCGCGGACAGCTATGACGCGAACTAAAATCAGTTTTCGATTTGGTTCTGGTCGTATTCTTCTTGGGGCGCGTAGATGTCTCTGATAAATGGAATGCACATTATATTTTACTTTGTTTTGCACTTTCTCATTCGCGCTCACTTGTGGTGTTGACGCACGCAGCACTTGACGAAGAAGAACCCGCACACCTTTGGCTTCTTGATGCACTTCTTGTGCTGCTTGTAGAACGTCAAGTAGAAGTTTCGGCACTGGATGAACGGGCATTTACCCTTTTTCACCTTAAAAGAAGTATCACGAGTTGCTCTCTGATCATTGGCCGGAGATTGATGCCTACCGCTTTGCCGAACATGGCGCCAATTTTGCAGCACATTTTGCAATGCGGCTTAGGCTTCGGGCATGTCGGGCACAATTCCTCTCTCTCGCAAATGAGCGCCTCAGTGTCCTCTGGCATGTCTTCCAGGCCAGACTCGGGAAACAGATCGTCCTAGAAGTTTAGTTGGGAAACAGCGCCTATGGCCTTATAGACTAACTTCGTCTCCGCACTGAGGCGCAGTCTCGGTGACTGCTAGCTCGGCGTCGTCGTCGGGCAAACTAAGCCACTCTGATTGCACATTCTCATCCTCGATGCTTTCTTCGTTGTCGTTCTTCTCGAAGTCAAACGAAGCCCTCGCTGAAATAAGGGTTCATCGATGCAAGGATCATCGATTATGGATGCCACGCGGTTCTTACCGAGCAACGCCAGCAACAGAAGAGCCACAATACGTTTGACGAACATGGTCGATTACTGACTGATCGGTAAAGGAGCGCGTGTCACGGACGGCACAACTGAACAACAGCCTTGAACGTCCCCCCGTCCTTATATGCGAGTGCCCTATCTGAATCGCAATCTGCGCTGTGCAAACGAATGTTTCCGTGCGCATCTGACAGGTTCTTGTTTGGACTGAGTTTGGACTGAGTTTGCCGTGTGGTAAGACGCCGTTCAAAACAGAAACGATAGATAAGGTCGTCAGCAGACAATTGAAAACAACACTGCGCCAGATCCAAATTCGAACGTCGACATAACTGTACAGCAAACATGTGCACAAAAAAGCGAGATACACGCAAATTATAACACGACGATATAGCAAAGTAATCGCTTTAATCGACTTTAACGAATGAGATAACGACGGCTGTATAGAGGGGTCTTCCGTTTTGTTGTTGTTCTTCACAATTAGTCAACCAGATGTACCACTAGTGCTATACAAAAGTAAAGAAACATTAAAAGTTGATTGCTAATATTGGGTTGCTATTATTTGTAACAGTATCAAAACTTGGTATTGATACAAACGCAATATTTACGAGAATTAAAATTACTGAAATTAGTTCTGTAATTCTTATAAACATTGGTTTTGCATAAATGCCAAAGTCTCAGTACTTCCGCAGCTAACGTCTACCCAATAGTAACAAAAAGTTTTCAATATTTCTATCATTTCGCCAGTCACTTGCAACATATCCGGTTGTTCAATTGCACAGAGTACAAAAAAGGAAGGAAAGATTTAGAACGAGAATTGCATGCTAGCTCTGCTGCATTTCGGGAGAAGGCAAAGACTGCTGTTCGGTTCCGGGCTCGACGGCTGTCTGTTGCTGCTGGGCTGGAGGCGCGTCGGGACCAGCTGATTCACCCTGATCCAGGACGAGAATTTTCGAGTCGGCGCACGATTCGCACGCCGGCAGACGGATAACTATGTACGCCGGCTCCTTCTGGTACACCTTCTGGTCGCAGATTGGACAACAGAAGTTCGGCTCCACGTCTTTGTCTGACAGCTGTGACGTCACTTTTATGCCTGCATACGAGCGGATTAAATATGATTATCGGTGAGAGGGATAAGGATGCGTCCGTCAATCGGGCAGGGGCGTCTTGTAAGCAATACAAAGCACTTTTTACAAGGCAAACAAGGCATTTAACGATTCAAAGAGGACATTTTACATCTTGATCTGGAAATTACCTTTATAAAAGTAGAAATGATACTTATCCCGACGTCGGTCGGTCATACCCTCTTAAAGCGCAAACCGTGCCAATGTCAAGTATATTAGATTGAACGCGAAGCCCGCCCCAAAATTAACGAATGCGGCCGCTAGCTATCCTCATACGTACCAGGAATAGCGGGTGGAACTCGTCGACCGACGCCACCAGCCCCGAGTCCGTTTCTCGAGGTAGTCGCTTCATGTTCTCCGCCGTTGCCGCTGTAGGATTCGTGATCGCTGCGGGCTTTGGCGGTTGGGGCTACAAAGTTCACGATGGGGAATGGTCAAATTGAGATGAAGATAGACAACATACAGCGCAGTTCAATCTGTTCCTCGGACACCCATTCGAAGTGACCGTCGTCAAACTGCACTTTGTACCCGGCGCCGTGGCGACAATATCGGATGGTGGCCGGCAAGTTCTTCCCGCTCTTCTTCACCTCTACCTCCTGCCCGATCAGGGAAAAAGAGCCCGAACGCGAACCTGAAAGATGCATTCAGTTCTTACGATGCAGTCATAGAACGAATAGTTGGATCGAACAGAAGAGAGCTGTCTATTTGTAAGAAATGGAAGGAGAGATGGGGGTCGTCGTTGCATGTGGAATAGGAGATAAAAAGAAAATTTTCGGCTTCCAATGTCTATACCAGTCAAAATCTACCGGTCCCTTATATATCAGTAAAAACGATTTCCACTGTATTGCAATTGCAGAATTGCTAATGGCTGTTTTGCAAGCGCGGTAATTGGTCAGTAAACCGGAAATAACCGGAAAACGACCAGTTACCGCGCACAAAAAACTGCAATTGCAATAGTTGTATAAAATGGGTGCAAAGCGGCATCAATAGGACCACGCAGATGGCTCTCCTCTTTTGTATCAATAATACGAACCGAGTTTTCCAAGAGATCCTGCTCGACGTCCTAATCCTTCCATGCCGCCGCTCTGAAAGAAGAGAATATTTAACGTCCTTTACTCGTCGGCAAACGTCCTTTACCATGTTTTGATCAAATGAAAGGCTTGTCGATTCGTTGAAGTCGTTTGACATCTTTGACCGCTTCGATGCCGGTTCTTGATCTTTTACCCTGGAATTAAACTTCGATCAGTTACGTCAGGCATATCATTTAGCGAAGTAAATCAAAAATTTCCATTTAATGACTGAGAAATATATGGAAAAAACGAAGAAAAACTTGAGAATCGCTTAAAACTGCGCAGTAAACCTGATCACAACATTAACTCGTCAATCTCAAGTACTCTAAATTAGTTGCTGAACAAGCTACACGAAAATAATCCAAAAGAAGTTGCATTAAGACTGAATTCAAGTCATTTTGCTGCAAATTTTCAACATTCGTCCTAATCAAACGCTATTCCAGCCAAAGTAAAAGGATCAATTAGTTTCCAAATATAAGTTCTTAGATGACTGATTCAAGGTGTGAACGCGGATTGCAAAGTAAAAAAACTAAACGTACATGTCAAAATTGGGCATGGCCATTTGCACTATCTGCTGAATCTGGTCGTCGGACAAATTATTCACATCGATGTTGTTCGCAGCAAGTTGCT
>NIUQ01004090.1:0-14928 GCA_002796945.1 Plectus sambesii
AATTGTCATTGCTTCCTGTCCTCATGCATTTTTTTAGATGCCAGGCGTGGGATGAGATACATTTCTACCTACGTAACTTTTTGCGTCTCTGCCAATCCACAAGAAAGTGAAGCTGTTGACGTCATTCGGGGGAAGCCCTATGTTGATTAGATTTCGTATTTGGCCAAATGTCCGCCGCTGATGAGAGGCGGATTCGAGCCAAATCGCATTACTGAAGAGAAAAAGTCAAACCTATTCGCTGCCAATTATCTTACATCCGAGTTGCACTGGAAAGACATGACGTCGTTGCTTCTCATATAGGGAGATCCCCCAGCCCGCCGACCGAAGCTCTCACTATCTTCTCTAATAAAAATTCGCTGAAGATACTGAAGCTGACACTTTATATACCGAAGCTGAATGTGGAGGTTTTCGCTAATAATATAATAATATTCCGAAAACATTTCCGCTAATAATAGCGGAAATGTTTTCGCTACGACTTCCCCAATCGAGTGCAAGCGAAATTGCAGGTGCTTGACTACATTTCCATTCAGTATAGCGTTATTTTTGCAAAGCCCTATTAAGGCCATACAGCATGATGAGGATAATGTTGCATTCATAACGTGACAGACTCCGCAAGCACCGTGATCAAACATGAGTTCTAAAGAGTCGCTAGTAAAGTGAGAGCTTTTGTCTTTTGGAATCACGCGGCCCTCTGAAAACGCTTGTGGCGGTCACTTAAGGATATAGCCTCTTTCGGCTTCAACAACTATGTAACATTCTTCCTCAATCTCTCACGTTTCTTATTCGTCCTTCCAGATTATGAAGCAGATTGTTCTACTCGATACTTTCAAACCACCACAGTTCTCACTCACAATTTAATTTGTTAAATTTGCACATCTCTCTATAAAGATTAGAAACTGACTACCATATAGTATTAACGACTCACAAAGAAAAGATTCCTGACCTCTTCTATAGTATTTCGTTTCTTAATACTTCCTCGGCTTTCAATTTTACTAAACACGACCGAAATTCAAGCGGATATGCCAGTTTAATAGATACTCCTTACAAAGATAGAAGCAAAAAAATAATAGCCGTCATATGAATTTTATTCATGTTTTACAAAATAAGACCATTGATCAAGCAGAGATGAAAACGAAATTAGGGCTGCTATGTAGGCTAATCTCGGACGGCATTTGGCAATAATCTTCTTTTGGGATCAGTCTGTTTTAGGCTAAATATATATCGGACAAATATAGTACAAGCCGGACAAAAATTTGTCACCGAATCGAAAGATGAGCATCTAAATCATATAAGGCAAGCACTGAATAGCTGCAGTAAATCTGGCCGAAACTGGCCGAAAATATTGGCACAAAGTATGTTTTAAGGAGTCTAAAAGCCCACAGATGCAGCAACTTTCCATTACATAGATATTGTATAGAAGTTTACTTACAAACTAAAACTGTAAGCTGTTCTTAAACTAACTTGGTTTTCAAGAAGTCTCGGTCACTGATTGGAGAAAAGCTGCGTTAAAGATGAAAATGAACTAGCTTTCTGAGTAGTTTACTTTCAACCAGTTTTCACAATAACGAAGTGGAGTAAGCGACGCGTTACTTATATGCTTATGTCGCGTGACCTTCTAGAATATTCTGGAATTGTCTACTAGTAATCACCAGTGTTGCAATAGTTGAAAAAAAATGAATATAGTTAGTACTAAGTACTAAATTGAATTTTAAAATTAACTAGTTAATAACAATAATAATTTAATAACATAACTAGTACTAAATAGCAATTTAGTACTAGTTATTAACTAGTTAGTTAGAAAAAATTCAATTTTTTTCAGATTTTATTTATCAGCTGATGGTAGCAAATAGTTGTAAAATAGTACTATTTCGCTAAATAGTACTAGTTAAAAAAGTAGAAAATAGTTAGTACTAAGTACTTAATAACAATTTAGTACTAGTACTAAAATGAATTAAATAGTACTGTTTGCAACACTGGTTATTACGTCCCTCAATCATCGAGGTTCACTCGCAGTTATGGAAACTTGAAGTTGATGATGAGGAATGAATGACTTATTCATGGTTTGCATATTGACTGTCTGTGCTACATAAAAGTAAAAAAGTATCCTATGGCCAACCTTATTCATAAATTTTTTTTAGTTTCGATACGATATGTGCAACCACAGCAGACACGACTTTATTTACATTTAATCAATAAAATTGATTTTAGTGCAGGTCGTAAGTAAAGCCTGTCAGTTACCTTGCAGATGCATCCGCAGTAATTCATCGCAGTCGCCAACGATTAGCAATTATTAGCAAAGGCTTGTTGGACGAGATTAAGAAAAATTTGTCATAGTCACTGAATGAATCTGAGAAAAATGTATTAACCCTCACTGGACATATTCGACGTCGAATTATTACTTTGTCAGGGCATCTTTAAAAGAGTTTGCCAGTTACAAACGATAACCACAGAAAATTCAAATACTCTCCTTACCTTAAATAACAGTTCACTGAATCGCTCCAACTTTGTCTGCCTGCCAGTTTGATAAATGAACACCGTGCAAGAGAACGCTGCATAAAACCAGATGCAAAACCCAAGTTGCGCGCTTCCGCCGGGTGTAATATCCATTACCATTTCTTTTACAAGCATAAATATTTTGTATGTAACGATGTAAAAGTTGATAATGAAAAGAATGGCAAAAACAACATAATGCCATAAGTTTGACAGCGATAACGTTGTCTGACTAATAGGGAAAAAACCGAGAATTCGAAATATTTTGATGAAGGGATTAAGCAGTCGAAGAAATGGTGGAAGTGTCAGGGATGTTTCGTGCTCGGCAACAACGAAACGACTTCGCTTGAGATCCATTGAATAAACCGAAAATTCAGCAAGTCATTGCCATTTAAGCGATTCATTCGATATACTCTAGCATATTTCCAAGCAATCAACAGAATTGCATGAAGCGTTACTTCGTGACAACTATTTTATGCCTGAACAAAAACGAATGGTAATCGAATCATACTTTAGTTAGATAGAATTGAAGTAAAACGATCAAATAACTGGTGAAATAAAAAGGTGCGACGACCTACTGGAAGACAAATATGATTTGTGTGATTAAGCAAAGCAGCAGAGCATTTCAATTCTTTGAGATAAAATTAAGTTAAAATCCTGTTATTGGGCTAACAGCATTCAGTCGTATAATATATGACGACCATACTGTGAAGCAGAATCAATTCTATCAACAAAGATCTGTTATTGGATTTCGATGCAATAAGCCAGGAAAAAGAAAAATACTTTCTCTGTCGATGAGAATTTCAAATTACTGATTTCGTCCGGGGCCGTATCCACAGCGGGTCAGTGAGGCCGTGGATCCCGTTACCCGAGCATTATAGGACACAACGGTCTCTCGTGCTCTTTAAAATAATCTCTTCTAAAATTTTACCCGATCTACTTTAATTAGGGAGTCAATACAATTAGGCAAGTACTGTTACTTCCACATATGCCTGACTCCATTCTTTAGATACATTTGCTGCTTTGTAATAGTGTAATGGATTACATTCAGCAATTTCGCAGTGACATTGAAGTCTATTCAGCTGCATGTCAGACTAAAGCTCTGAAAGTAAAGCGTTTCCTCGCTGACGTCCTTCCACGCTTATCGCCGTCAGCGCACATTTCAATTAAACAGTTTCTAATACTTAAAAACATTAATCTCTGACCCGTGATCATCGAAGTGTGCAAAGCCGAAACTCAGTTTTTGAAATTTAAGACGGAAAGTCAGCGTGTTATTTTGGAGTGGAACTGAGACACGGGCTCTAACAAGCTACAATGTGGCCGGTGTCGAGGTAATCTTCCCTGCTGCACATTCTCTACATTTCATGGAAGCAGCATACATTATTTAAACGGGAAAAGTCATTAGCTGCCCCATTTTTGACAGGAATAGCTTCTTTGCACTCTGCGAAAATTCATTCAATCAGGAAGGTTCAAATGACATGGAAATAAATGAAATAAATGAAAGAAGATTGACGTTGGTCCGGCGCTTTTACGATTTGGTCAACCTACCACCGCCTCAACGCAATCTACAAAATTGCATTTTGCGTTGGCGCAACTGCCGCCTTCTACGCTCTTCACTTGTCCTTTAGGCGATTTAGCGAATGCGCAGTATCGATTCCAATACCGCAAATATTCATTCGTGCTAAAAATTGTGAATATTTTCATTCCGTAAACAAAATTATATTGAGTAATGCAAAGGTTACTTTCAAGTAATTTGATAGCTTACTAAACAGAGCATGAGGATGAAACGTTCACTTCTTGATTTCCCAGAATAACTATTCTCAAGGCCCTGAACGAGAGGGGGGATGAAAAAGCTACGAACAGCATTTATATACGCTTGGTTTAAAGTTTGCCGCCAAATATCAGACTTCAAAATTATTGTTCAATATAAGAATAATTAATTCTGAAAGTGGGGGCGAGTCGTACTCCATTATGCTTACTTGAGAAAGCTTCGAGTCCTCGCCAACTGACGCGTACAAATACTATTAAAATTTTCACAGCATTATGTTACGTCGTTTAATAATTAGAATTTTATTTATGTAATGCGAGGTTGAAGGTGCCAAGCTCACTGAATAGTTGCAGTTTAATTTTGCATTTCTTTTAAGGTTTGGTAGAAACGATTGTCGTTTGCACAGCCTCCTCGTACCCGCATCTGAAGTCTCTGCAAAATGAAGAGGTTTTAAAATAAATACCATGATTGTTATATAATAAGAATCGAAACACTATTTTAGCATATTGCGACTATTATTATGTTCATTTCAGGATGATTCGCGCGGCAGTGTTTGAACGATTTAGAAAAAAGACTCTTGTTATAAACAGCGCTGCGAACACTGACGCTCCTCTTGCATCTTTCGAATATGACGTCCCGGCAAGAAAAGAGACTCCTTTTGCACGTCTCCTTAAGCCTTCTTTTCGTATTCTCCAACTTTTTGGATTCTTTCCTGTTGATCCTGTTTATTTTCACAGAAAAAACCTCTGGAGCTACCTAGTAGTAACCGTTATTGGCTGCTTGGATATATACATAATGACATTCAAAGCGCTACCTTTGATTACAACGATGATCGGAAACTGGTCGACAGAAACAAGCGTTTTACTGGCGCTAAGGCTTTGGTTTTACTTATCCTTTTATTGTCTGCTATTCTTAGCTCGACTAGGATATGAAAAGAAGATTGCTAAGTTTGATCAGATGCTGCTGTATGCCACGGAGCAAGAAGGTCTTAAAACTGGTCAAAAGTCGCTGAAAATCAGGCTTTCTCTCATGTTTGCACTTATGGGACTAATCGTTATAACTGTGTCGTCATTCTATCCTCTAATTGTTTTTGGCGAGTTTGCAGAAAAATGGCCTGCTGCAAAAGTGCTGAAAAATACCTTCGGAGAGGGTATTTTCCTTTTCCCCTTCTATGAACGCATTACACGAACCATAGAGAGAACAAAATGCTAAATAATTGTCTTTGCAATATTTTTCTCAGCAAGTCAAAGGGGAAATTCATAAATGATGAGTAGTGGAAGGTTAGTGATGAGAAAAGGATCTCGATAGCTAACTTATTTTTGATTTCCGTAAAGTACATGCCCGACCTTGTTGACTGTGGCAGCACTAGATGAAGCGTTGGAGAGTGATCAAAATGATTTTGATTTGAGCAACAGGTTCTCCAAGACACTTTTCTATCTCACTTTCAATCTCTTGAGTATTTTATTCAGTTCTTCCGATGTATTAAGTTGTAACACACCCATCAAAGCCGCCTTTCTTCGTGAGTTGATTGAGAAGAGAGGGGGACACGCGAGTGAAAGCCAGTCAGACGCAAACTGATTGAATGTAAATCCATGCTGAAAACAAGCTCCGAAGTTCTGTACCTTTCGAGTCGAAACCACAGCCGTAGTCCTTCCCATAAGGTATTTGAAAAACATCAATAATTTGGTCTACACAAAAGGTTCTTAATACTTCTGTAGGCAGTTGTCAATAAAAATTATAAAATGCTTTTGCATTTAGGTTCGCTTGTGCAAGGAATGACCGGAACATTTATTTTTTTCAACGCGCTCGCCAAGTGCATGTCCATCACATTATATGCAGCCTGCTGCGAATGCTTAAAATATGAATTTCAATCGGTTAATCGCGAAATCAAGGACTGCGATTTTAGTGGAGATAATTTAAAGTCAATCGCTTTACGACACTCACGTTTATTGGAATGCCTTTCTTATTTGAATGAAATGACGACGCTTTATTCATTTTTTATGTGCGCAGGTGCCATAATGTTCTCAATCATTTATGCGTATGTAATTGTGATAGACGTGGATATTGGATTCAGAATAATATCCACCTTGTGGCTTGTTTCCAGCTTTTTCATTAACGCCGTCCTCTGCATTTCTGCCGATACTCTTAGGAATGCTGTATGTTAACTGATGTACATTTTCCCGCTTTAAAACAGTGTTTTTGCAGGCAAAGGAAGCTAAAGAACGCGTATGTATTCGAATGGCTGAAGAAAATAGCATGAAAGAACTCGACCTTTCGGTAAGCAATTATTTTGAAAAGGATAATTGTGGACTGAGTTGGCACACCTTGAGTTAAAGCAATGGTCCTATCTCAGATACATGTGCATTTAATCTTAGAACGACATGTTTGAATTTATTATGAAAGTTAAAAACAGTAAGTAAGAAGACAGGTATTGAGATTTACCCCGCATAACAGTCGAGCGTTGGTAGATGGTTGTAGAGGAGGTGCCACCTCTCATCTCATGGGAAGAGGTACGGGCCATGTTTCCACCATCCAGTTAGCGATCTCATCATTTTTAGGAAAAATTACCTAATTCGCTAAGTGGAAAAATCGTTTAATTCCTTTTGAGTTCAAAAATTTAGTGCTACCTCCATGACGTACGCAGCGCTGATTGAGAGTGCAGACTGCGTATCTAGGCCAAACACCCGATCAGGTCCGATAACTGATTATTATTATATATTATGGATACATTAGCTGTCATTGTTTTTATCACATAGGCTTAAATCAAGATGTGAACTGAACAGAATTAAGGTCATTAAAACTTCCCATGATCAGAATAAACGTAATATCTTCACAATCAGCGGAACGTTGTTTGTTATAAGCTATTAATTTATTGTAGCCAAATACAGGTACTTCACTAATCGACAAAAGCGCATAATGCTTAGTTTTAAGGTGCACCAAACCGCCGCAATCATTTGTCAGCAGTCGTCAACTGATATGGGTATAACGGCTCTCGGATTTTTTGCGGTATCCAAAGAAGCGCTGCTTACGGTAGAGTGAGATTTGCATCGAATTTTCTATATTTTAACAATCATTATTTAGACATACTCGTTCATTGCAACGTATGTAGTGATACTACTGCAATCAATGGCATCTTCCCCATCAGTTGAAGTAAAGATATCGTGATTTTAGTTGCCTGGAAACTGTCTCGTTGTGACTGGAAGAGAAAGTCTTATCCGTTGTTGATTGAAAACAACTGCCAAACAGACAGCGTTGATACCAGAACAGAAGAAACCGGCTTAAGAAGTAACTCCGGCTACCCCTAACTTTATGATATCTTTATTGTTGTTAGCCGCATACGAGAAGCTATTAATTAATAGGATTGCAATAAATTGCACTCAGCTTCTAGGGCAAGCTTCAATTTCTGATGCATTTTCTACTCGTCGGAGTGGCTGAAGTTCCCATAGAGCGAGGTATGACGGAACAGAGCCCATCATACATCCTCTGCTCCAGCAACAGTTCCTGAAGCTCTAACAGGCCATTCACGTGTTTCCTTAATTCAGTGTAAATGCAACAAAGAACGTAATTTGTAACCTATTTGAATAATATTTCAACCTTGTCAATACAAGTTTTCAACTAAGCTTCTAAAAAGGAAAATTGAATTGAACAAGGAACGACGGTTCAGGCAGAGACACATTGGCTTTCTCCAAGAAAGTCTCACCATCTCTGTCCATGAAATAATTTAAATTCAGAAAAAAGTGGCAAATTCTTTATGCAAATCTAATGAGATTTCAGCAGAGGTAAAAGAAGCAATCATTAAAATCACGAACAATTAATACAATCTCTGTCCAAAAGTTCAAGAAAAAAAGATAATTCTCAATTGTGTGCGAGTTTTTCCTATGTGTCTTCAGGTATTTTTAAACATACTGCACATCAACAAAATTCAGGATATCAAATACTGTGAAAAAAATTTTTAAATTGCTGCATACAAATCTGATAGTAACACAGCTATGCTGTAACCAGGATGGGGGGATTCAAAATTTTTGGGAATGAGGATCTTAAAAGTGATCCGATAAGATGGACCAAAAGTAGAAAAATTATATTTCACTGGTGCAGCATTTTGATTTTTCCTTTATTCACAATCCAGAGAAAACTGTCCCCATCGTCATTTCAGCCATGAACACCCCAAACAAGAACTATACATATCATGTAAATACTTTTATTTGTTAATAAAACTAAATCAGAGAGCAGAAAGGTATTCATTTGATAAAAGTCATTTTTAGCCACTGCTACTGGTATAATTTGCTTTCCCAGTATCTGTTGATGCTGGCGGAGATTGCAAGAGGATGACGACGTAGGTTGCGATAAAAGAATATATCTGCAATGAATGTACCGTAAATCCTCTAATAAATGTCTCCCTGAAGCCTAGTTTGAAAAATAATTACTCAGGGCTTTTATTAGAGAATTTACTGTAAAACGGCCAGTATAATTATCAGCAAAATGCTCACCTTAATATGACAAGATCGGTGCATAACGGAGCAGTCGCCCAGTAATAAAAATTGTCAATAAAAATAAGTTTCGTATCACATTGTTTACTCGCAACCTTTATACCGTGATATACAAATAGTTCCGTATAAAAATATGCCCTGAGCGATGAGGATCTGGTTCATAAATCCGTACGAAAGTTCTAAATTTCCTTAAGACAAAATTACTGTCATCAAAGGATTCTTAAACATCTCGATTTCAACCTCAAATACTTCGTAAATGATAAGGAAAGTCCAGAGGAATCCCAGAATTTTTTCAGATTTAGCAGTTTCGGAAATAATCGATCTTAACAGACGTGGTTTTTACTCAAGCCTCCCATCTTTGGTAAGTAAAAGTAAGTCGTTTTGTTAAAGCTTACTGTAAGAAGCAGTTCTTTCGAAACGGTAAAAAATCCGAATGCCGTTATGCCGGAATCGATTGTCGCCTGCTGCCATATCATATTTGCTATGCTATAAGTCTAAAAGCGCGACAATTAATAACTGTTCCAAAATAATTACACCGAAATGTATTGCTTACCTTACTATCAATATCAATGTCTTTGCTGCTTTCCGCCAGTTTTGAACATGCGCGTTCACTTGATGCTTTCACCTAAAAATGACTGTTATATCGTACTGAATTGCACGAATGGCACAAGATCTGAGAACAAATGTGGAATACACTAAGTGGAAAAGAATCAAAATATAATTCTTATGGGTGTTTTAATATTCCTGCATAGCACGAAATTTTAAATATTGATTGAAATATTAGTAAACATTAATGTATTGATTTTCGCCCAATGTTACACTAGTGAATAAACCGTGTAAATTCTTTCTGGGGTTTACCGATTAAAGATGGTTCGCGTAACTTTGAGAATTTATTTTACTGCTACAACTTTTGATCGTTTAACAATGGAGTAAATATAATAGGAGAAATTACACTTTCTTAAAGGTTTCATCGAATCGGTTTCGTGGATCAAAAGTGATCGCAATTAAATTATGGCATAGTTATATGACAAGCTTTGAAATTTTTTATTATTAATTTTCGCGGTTAGCCAGTGAATGTATTTAGCCATTTACCGCTTTGTGTAATCCTTGCGCTGATAGACACAAAATACAATTGAGACAAGCGGTTAGACAGAGCCAGTATAGGGACAGTATCCGGAAACCAGCATCAGTTCCGCTAAGAAGCATAACGTAGGCGAATAAAGTCGAAATGAGACTGCCAAGGGCAAAAATGCTCATTACATAAAATGCAACCATTTCGTGCAAATAATCAAGACATTTCAATAAACGACAGTGTCTCATTTGAATCGCTTTGAATAAGGACACATTTTTTATGTTACATTCTGCGATGTCTCTATTAACCTGCTCAAACTCAACGCGAAGGCATTTGCAGCAAATCCAATACAATAGTGCAGACTGATAGAGGACCAAATAGCCGAGGGGGATCCATATTAAAGTTAATACATGCGCCGGCCATGATTCGCCCATTATATCCCGGTATGCATGAACGGCCTTGGCTGACAATTCACTGGCACTATCAATCGTCCATACACACAGATACATTAAAAAGTCGATTACTACAACAATCACTACAATTATTTGTATTATGCGCAACTTCTTGGAGATGGGATTGAAGCGAATTTCTAATCCTTTTTGGTTTGTTGCATGAGAAATCAGCTCACTTAGATGCTCGAGTTTTTGATTGTATCCTACACCAACAATAAAATAAAGACTAGAAACCGTTAGCCCAAAGTACAAACAAATTCCAAATGTCACGGTGACCTCTCTTGTCCAGTTGGAAAACATTTCTGCGAGTGCTGGAACTGTTTTGAGCGTCAGCATATACAAATTCATGCAGCTAACAAAAGCAATAATAGTAAAACTGAACACATTTTTAAGGTGAATTGTTTTCGGATGAAGTGGGAAGTATCCCGATACACGCTGGATAGTGAAAGAAAGACGTAAAAGGCGGAGGAAAGGAGGCGATTTGGACTTTTCGTTGTAATCGAAGTTTTCGTTTTTGTTGTAAAGTTGCGCAGCCGATTGCGGCGGAGACGGTAAAGCAAATTCAGTCGCCATTATCCAGTCAATTTGGTTGAAATAGATACTTAAAAGGGCATCAACTGTAATATTTGGGCATAAGAAAAAAAAATATGACGCGCGCGCGCATTGGATTACACATTAATTTTTGAGATAAAGGAAGCAGTTGGCGTTCAGGAGAATACAATATACGACATATTATATTTTAGAGTTATAGGCGCATTACAGAGAAAACACAATTTTAAACTTTCCGCTAATCTGACAGATATTTAGTGTAAAATTCTTTTTCTTTAGGAAAGGCACGACAAAAATTTGGTATTTTTAATATAATTTAAGTATCTGGCATATTCACTTTTAAACTCTCACATCCCTCTTTCTCTTCATTGAGTGTAAACAGCGCATTTTTCCTAGCGCGCGCTTCAAGCTCAGTGCAATTCGGTTTCATCTTTAAGCTAGTGTTGAAATTTCCCGTCTACTTCGAAACGCTGAGCGAGAGACGAGTGAATGAGCACTTTCAAAATTTTTCCTTTATTGCAGGCAGGTTCTTCATACTCTGCTCTCGATTCCACTATCGAAAAGTGCCAAGCAATCGCCGGGATTGTCCACTATGCTTCAAGTAGCCATTTCAATCAATTAGCATCTCCGCACGCCTGAAGGCTTTCCGAATTCATCCATATTCTAATCACTTTACACGATTAGGGCCTCTGCAAAAACTGGAAAGCGTGGAGAAATTAGCAATTGAGTAAATTGTATAGCACAGCTTGCATACGCCTGAATAAGCAAACATTCAAACAAACATAATCCGGGACCAATGTAACATAGCTATTGCAATCGCAATCGGCAGCTTGCATTTTGCTGTATTTGCGAGATTGCACCGTGGGAGTTCTCTATTTCATCGCAACTTCAAGGCAATAGCAATCAAAACTGTTGAAAATTCAGTACACTTGCAATCGCAGTAGCAAGGTGAAGCAGCAAGTTGAAAAATAGTGCGATGAACTGCAACTTGCAAAAGTGTTTTGAAATTGCAACATTTCCAGAGTTTTATTAAACTGACTTCAAACGCCAAACAAGGATGACATTTGGGGTAACCTAAGCAAGGTTAGGTATCCTGAAATGTATGAATCAGCACGGCTGCATGCATACGAGTTATACTCAAAAATTAATTCGCGAGCTTATTAGACTACAGCTAGCCCCAAAGCACAAAGAAGTCACGGGTCTAATATTTTTCCACGTTTACACATGTTGCACACTGACGTCAACAACTTCGTTAATACAACTTTGAAGACCGCACATCGCACCGGGCATATATCGGTGCAATTTTCAGTTTCAGGTGTATATTTTCCACGATATTTCTGTCTGTTCTTGTTCAGAATTTTCGAAATGGTTTTGTTCATAGTCCCTCTCGTTTCGATCTTCTAATAACGCTTTCAAAATTGAATCCATTCAATGAGGCGCTGAAGTAAGGCGGAAATTATTGAAATATGACGTCAATTGTCAAATCAGCGGAGCGTTTTCGCTGGGACGCAATTTGAGTACATAGCAAAATTTAACTGCCCTTATGTGAGAAGCAGAAGCAATACGAAATTATTTACTTTGCGCACCAGGAGCAAATTTGCAGACAGGCATATAATCTAATCTATCGCTTCAATAATTTTAAGCAAATAAATTAGTTCACTAATGCACCCAGTTCCAGTTCTGTTAATGAATATTGGATGGGTCGATCCAGGAATTAGTGGATATCGGTATTGATCCACGACCAGTATGGATGCCGATTAAGTATCGTTTAGTTCCATCAGACTTGCATTGCAAGATCCAAGTAATTGTACACATTGCTTATATCCAGAGCTGGGCATCAATCAACGTCTGATGAGAGGGAGCGCAAACCGGATATCTTGAGAGGCTGCTTTCCTCTCCCCATTATTCCACTCCATCTCTGTTCATATCTGTTCTTAAAGATCATTCTGATACCGATCCATACATATGCTATTAAAGAGATTGTTGCACCGGCGGCATCTGTGTAAAGAACTTCTCGCATTGGCCGCACAAAGTAATATTGTCAGCACCTGGAAAAGCGGCAGTCATCATAAGTGATGCATCTCTCAATTCGCTCTGCTTAGAAAGTCCTCTAAAAGACATCTTTCAAAATTTTTGTGTTTCATGGGTATTTTAAGCGAGTATAGGAGCATACGTGCAACATTTTAGCTAATATAGTACTAAAATTCCTATGGACGTAATATCTTATAAGTCGTCATATCCGTTACTTAGGAAGAGACTTTTTCGACTGGTTACTTGGCGTAGTACATAAAATTTTGGCGGTTTTTAACGTTTTTCCAGCTTTTCTATATATTTGCTTGACTAACCGTTCAGTTTCTTTACTTTATTTTTGAAAATGCAACGTTTTGGAATAACTTAAATTTGTCTTAAGCATTATAGAAGCGAAGACAGAAGAAGAGAATGCGAAGATTTGTGTACATCCTTGGTGACGTTATTTTTGAAGTGGTTTCTTATGGAGCTATAATTGTTAGTGGGTTTATATGAGAGCAAAAGTGACATTGATGAAGAGCAGCTTTTTGTTTTAGCAACAACCGACTGGCAGCAACATAGTCAGTCGTTCCAGTCGATGAAGGTAAATAAGACATGCTGAGTATGGTTATTTTTACCGACCATGTGTCATATCTGTAATTGGTTGGCTGCTGTTGCCATCTCTTATGCCGCTTTTGGTACCCATGTATTTGACAAAGGGCCAACAGTCTTCATTCAAGTGATTCTAAACATTGCGATACTGAACTTGTCTTCATGCAAAGAGACTCTGACAATTCTTCATTTCAGCTATTAAAATTAACAACTTTTAGAGCAAACACATGCCATAATCACTCATTATGTTGTTATACCGTAAATCCTCTAATAGTCCCCCATCCTCCAATAGACGCCCCCCCCCCTCACGCCTTGATTGAAAAAATAGACGCCCAGGGCGTCTATTAGAGGATTTACGGCACCTGCATAGAATCACCAGCTATCGAAAAAATTTTAAATTTCAGTATCCTATTGTTGTTTGAATAAATGAAGTGGCATTTGAAGCATGTATCTGAGTATTTGAAAACGCAGGTGGCGTTTGCAAAAGAATTACGACGTATGTCGCGATGAAGGAATAGATCTGAAATTTTGAATATGACGCCAGACATATGAGATAGTTTGGTGAGCAAAGTTATAGGACCCTAAGGAAATTGTGTCGCATTCTAAAAGCTCTGCAATCATCATGTCACTCTTTTTAAATCTCTAGTTTCAAGAAACTACGGAGAACATTGCCTAATACGCTGACCGGAGAGGTGTATTTTATCAAACTTTCTTTTACCCTAATTTTACTAACTTAAAGAGTGGTGATTAATTAAATTTCCCAACCGCTAAGCCATGAACTGCTAACGAGGCTGTACAAGAAAAATCGTACTGAAAGGAGGAGCTCCTTAGAAACAGTAAAAAATCCGAATGCAGTTATGCGAACGTCAGAAGCTGTTTGCTCACAAATCATGTTTCCAACGTCGAAAACCTGAAATGACGGATCGGATTAGTGTTAGCTTTTGATTTATTCCATTTTCATTTTAATAAGGACACCTCCCAATTTCAAGAGGACATTGTCGATAATAATCTGACTAAAATTATGGCCTCTTTGAATTGAAAGAGTTCAGGTCGAGTTGAAAAGCGCCATTATTTCTGTGGAAACGGTATATTAAAGATCATCAATTATGGTACCTGATCATCAACGTCAAGTTCTTCGGCGATATGCGAGCAAACTTTTTGTCTAGCTTCTTTTACCTGAAAATAAACTAAAATTCGCCTATTTCAATGATTCATTAAAAGAAGACAGGTTTGCCTCATGTCTTTAGGGGGCAGACGGTTGGAATTTCTCCCAGCGTTGACCAATATCGCCCACCTTGGACTATATTGACACTACAGTGTTTTATCTCCCACTTCACCCTCGAACTGGTCAATGCAGTTTGTGCACATTTTTCCTTACTCATATGCCAAGTTCAAAACCGTTTGAACTTGATGCTTACCGATTCGTGAAGCGCTTCTGCAGTTAGGCACAGAATGCAGTTGACCCAAGCTGTAAGAAAGAGCCAGTATACA
>NIUQ01004091.1:0-15077 GCA_002796945.1 Plectus sambesii
TCCTTACAACGAGTCGACAGACCGCATCGACAAACGAAGCTCCGCCTACTGCTCGATTTCTATTGCTTCGAAACAAAGATTCGACCAATAATGCAATCATATTGTAGGCGCCAATTCAAAAGGCCATTTTTCGGTGCGCAGCTACGCAGGCAGCCAGAACACGAGATTTCGAGGATAGCGAGAAAACAATCAAATTTCATTACGATTTTTTTTTCATGGATGGATTTGCACCACTGCAACCGATCTTTTGAGCTAAAGATAGTCGAATTCCGTCCAGCGGTTCGCGAGTTATCACTGGAAAACCGAATACGAAAATCCGCGCGCATACAAAAGTAAATAGGAACGAGGCCGAGCGCTACCGCGCTCGGCTGATAAAACCTGCAATTGCAATAATACTCCGTTGATGACTGAATGGATAACACATGTTTGCCCGTTTAAGAAAGAACGACTGAATGATGAATCCTTTTATTTTCAACGACTTTTTTATTTATGAGCTTTTGCCATCTTCTCTCAATAATTCGCTCATAATGCACAGAATAAGTGTATCTTTATAAATGTCTGCAAACATTTATCTCAGTCTTGGTACGTCTCTTACAAAAGTTAATTCTAGATTCAGAGCTACAAATTTTAGGGAGAAGTCTTTCTCGGCTTACGGTGTAGACTCCCTTTCACATTTCTTTCACAAATGAAGTTCACTTTATTTGCAGTTCTCTTAATCGAGAAGCTTTCTTTCGTAGTTTTCATCTATCGGTTCGCCATCGCTTCTATTATCCATTTTAATCCCATGATAAACTGAGGCGTTCAGGCATTTGGTTATTAGTTGTACAATCAACTGCTTTTATAACGTCGGTCAAGGGACCGGCCAAAGACCGACGTTATAAAGACAGCGACGTTATAGAGCCAGGCGTTATGAACGCAGTTGACTGTATTTGTGTTCGTCCTCACTCGCTATGCTTGCCTGCTTGCTCTTATTTCCTCAAACATCATTCTTGTTAACTATTTTTCACAGACGACGTCCAAAAACTGTTAACTTCGGCAGTTTATATTCTAAGTTAATCTCTTCAAGTGTTGACTCTTCAACTGTCACACTGACATGGATGCTAACAGTCACCATATTTTTGTTCTCTGCAGTCGTATTGGCCATCATTTCTTTGACTATATAAAAGTATTATCGATTGCACATATCAACAGCAATTACCCTGTGTTCTGTTGAGATTGAAACACAGAATAACACTCAGCAGGCATCAATGACTCTTCCTTTCTTAAGAAGCTTTGCGAAGACGCCAGAGAGAGAGAGAGAGAGAGAGAGAGAGAGAGAGAGAGAGAGTGCGTCAGAGGTAAGGCGAATAAACCCTTTCAGACGTGATTGCAACTCGGAGTTTTAAGGCAGAGATAAAGATATTTTTGCTGCGAAACGCCCACCATTGTGTAGTAAGCACGGGATAGAAAGGAATATGAGCTTGGCATACGCCCCTGAGCGATCATTTCTAAATTATGAATACCTTATCTGAGCGTAGGTGGGTGGCTGTAATATGGTGACAACTATGACATGTGTTTTTGTACCATTGCCTACTCCCTTGCATCACCGTGTTAGAAATCTCACTTGTCGTTAACGTAGTCTTTACGAGCTTCGTAGTCGTTATGAACTTCATAATCGCACATACGCAGCCAGAAGACAGGCAGAAAATGTCACACTGAGATATAGAGCAGAACATTTATTTGTAAAAATTATGCGACGAAGCAAAGACCATAGTAATTGCGAATACTGCATCATTCAAAAACGTTACACAGCCATCGCCAGCGGCCTCAAATCGTTCCAAACACTCACTGAAAGGAATAAAGAATGTTACTTCAGCTCAATAATGCGATCATCACGGCAATTTTAATCAGTATTAACTATATTTAAAATATAGTTCATTTCGCGGACACATTTTTACATTTTCAGACCTACCCTTGCTAACTAACAATCAAAGAATATAAAATTCATTACAATAGTAAATTAATAATTCGACCGAATCGGACGCGAGATGTCCATTACATTTACTACATCATTTCTGAACGCGATAAATTTGTTGATGTGTCCCTCCCCGAGCAGAAACTGAACACAATATTAAATTTGAGTAGTGCAGCTTTTACAAGCATTTCCATTGGATTTTTCATTGATCTACATAAGATTATTACTTTTAAAAAAGTAAAAATCTTATGTGACCATCATCTTTCACATTAATTTTCAACTATAAAATAAAAACTTTCTGAAGAGCATCCCTTTCGGATGGCGTCTTGTGTTCGAACGCTGTCGGTGAGTTTTGCGACAGAGGTGATGGCGCACAGTGTACTTTCATCCTCCTTTGTGATCTCAGATGTCCGCGAAGAACACGCACCTGGCCCTTTTTGCCATTACGTCGGTTCTTTCACCAAAATTAATTACTTTTCAATGAACAATTGTTGGCAGTTATCCAAGGCGCTGAGTCCGAAAATTTTTCTTAAAGATGACTCTCTCTAAATCACGTGAAGAGAAACAATACTCTGATTGTGCTCAACTCGGAGTTGGCGTCAGTATTCTGAGGTGCTCTCAGGTAATTACCCTCTATGTGCCACGCGCCTTTAATTATCCCTACAACGCGTTAAGACGTCAGAGAGACTATCGTATAACTCTGATTTGCACTTTAGCGAGCTTGCTTCAATAGCAAAATCTTTACTTTGTGCGACAGCATTCTATTGGCTATGAGAATATTTGAAATCTTTGTGAAGGTAGGTCTTGTGGTTACTTTTATGTAAACTGGTAATATCGATAAATATCTAGGTCCGGATATTGATTTACGCGATGCTATTCGGCACTAAATACGCCGTAGGTATCGAATTTATTAATTAATTTGAGCCCTTGGCCATATTTCAGTGACGTTCAAATCACGGAAATCTAAGGAAAACTGGCTACGTTCTGTACTTTTAATAGGAATTAATCTCAATATGCCTCATTATCAGGTTGGTCTTTTCGATGCAATTTAAATCTGAGTCAAAGGATTTTGATTACTTAAGTAGCAGAGCAAGTAAAAAACTGAGAAATGAAGCCGAAAAGTGTCAAATTATTGAGGGAAACATCTAAATGACAAAACGTTTTTGACTAAAAGGAAAAAATTTTGTCTAAGAGTACCGTCAATATTCCCGCACAAACACTTTTATCCAGCTATTCCCTTAATTTTACTTACCTTTGAAAATTCAATGTTTAGTAACCAATTTTCAGTTGTAATTTTCATTAGTCTACAGTGAAAGAAAATGACAAACACTTCCATGTTTGCTGACCCTGATCCAGTATCGGCAATGTGGCTAGGACTCTTGTACGCCGTCTACGCTAGCATTGGCATTCCGGCCAACATACTTGTTCTCGTGTTGTCCTTGACGAAAAATGTGCGCATTCATCCTATCAATATCTGTATATTTAGCATCGCTCTTTCTGACATGATGCTTCTCGTTTCGACTCTCTCGTCAACGCTTTGGGCGCTTACTAATGATATGACGATATGTAAAGTGGGGGGAGTGGGTATGTACATGTTCAATATGTTGAGCATGACTTTACCATCGTGTCTGTCACTGTGTCGTCACGTTGGCCTCGTGCGAGAAGAGCAAGAACTGCATCCGATATTGAGGCCCTTGAGACGAAGAAGTGGAATTCTTTTACTGAATGGAATGTACTGGACATACGGCCTCTTGTTCACCCTTCCATTTATCTTGACGGATAGAATGGGGATGGATGCAATGGGTTTCTGCGGTATTGCTGAAATCAATTCTGTTCTACTATGGGCTTATTATGTGGTGTTCATCTGCGGTGTGCTGTTCAGCGCATATTTAACCACATTCATTTTCTACCGTAAACTCTCCACATGGGTTAAAACAACCACCTCTATGATGACTGCTACACCTGAAACGAATGAAACTTTAGCCCTGACGCGCAGTATAATGCGAATGATTCGATGGATTTTGTTCGTTCCCGTCGTCTATCATCCAGCTTTAATCTTAGAAACGGCCATGCGCCTTTCCCCGAATCTTGTCAGTATATCCATAGCGCGCATTTTTCTGAGCACCTGTCCTTTACCCCATGTTATCGATCCATTTATCACTATTCTATTTGTGAGATGCTATCGATCGACATTGACTGGGTTGATTTGCAGAGGTCGTACGCTTTTTAAGCACTCAGTATATCCCATTCATGGTATGCCTATTGTCAAACCGCAGTCAAATGCGCCCAAATCTTTATCTTTACTGGTCCATTAGAAAGCGACAGTAATAAAGATTACGTAAAGAGTTTATGCCGCATTTATTAGAAAGGCAGGTAATAACATGATTTAAGAAAGAATGTTGCCCAACAGTTGACATCTCTCGATACACTATTAAATGGTGAATACGTATTAGTGATATATTGCAGCCTTAAAATGACACCAGCGGCTGCAGTGATGAGGCAACTGAACAGCACGTATCATTCGCGCGATACACTGCGCACCGCTATTTCGTAACAATTCATTTACCTGCATGTGCTTAAGAACGGTTGTGAGGTCATAACTAATAAGAATCGTAGACAAAAGCTCAAATTTATGCTCCCGATCCGAAACTACGAGAAAATTAGTTAATTTCCGACAGCAGTGAAAATGTCACCTGCGTCAGAATGTCTTTATGGCTTCAACGGATTTCATTAATGAAAGGCTTAGCTATGGAATACTGATCAATGGATGTCTCTCCTTATATATATACAGCAGGAGCACCATCGTCTTTATTCCGTAGCAAAATGCAAGCTAAGAACGATCGCTGCACCCCAAAGAATTCGAATTCGTCAATGCTGAAGCAGACGAGTCGTCTCAGTCCCAAACAACGCGCAATCCTCACCGAAACGTTCCGCAAAATGGAAGATGACGGCAAACGAACTGGCGTGAACATATTTGTGCGGTAAGTGCAACTGCGTAATACTGATGGGATCTGAGAGTCGACATATTTATTCGTAGTTAACGTTCATTCCAACTTATTTTTGCGAGAGGAAATCTCAAAAATTGACCTTAATAATAATTAATAAAAGTATATCTGATTGTCTCGAAATAGAGCGCATCCCAAAAAATTAATCTTTGTGTGTTAATTTCCCAGTGTCAGGTTGCTTAATGAACAATGAAGCGTTCCTCAAATGGAAGAATTTTGCTGAATAAAGCGCAGAAACAATAAAATCAAACAGTTCCCAGGGTATGAACGTTCGTTTTCTTATGATAACGAAACTTTTATTCACCGATGATTATTGTGTTTAGTAGTAGATAAATGAAGACTTGGGATGATCAGTGCCATGTTCATAGGCGACTTGGTCCATTATGAAGTAGAAAGAAAGGGGATGCCATCCATACCGCTTTCAGCGAAGCGAAAGCTTTGATAATGAGCATTTTAAGGCGAAATTCTAAGGCCGCTTGCGCCTGCCCCTGAGGCCGAGCATAGTATCGGGAAAATCTGCAGCATGCTGACGGATCACAGATGCAGCCAAAACTTCTATGTAAAAACAACTATCGTAAATTTCAAAATTATTCATTATCCAACGTTGCTCTCAAGAAACGCATCAGATCGTCGATTGACTGTTGATTGTTGAATGATGGTAGAATTGCAGGCTGTTCGCCGAGTACCCCAACTATAAGGCTATCTGGCCTCAGTTCCAGGCGATCCCCGACAGTTCGCTGATGGGCGCCCAGGAGCTGCAGAAGCACGCCGGGGTCTACATGAGCGGTCTGCGCAATATCATCGCCTCCATCGACGATAATGAAGCGCTCGCTGAACAACTCAAGAAGATCGCTCTGACCCATCTGAAATGGGGCATTCGCACGTTTCACATTGAGGTCAGGGTTCGCTCTCTCTTTTTGCAGCTACGTTGAATCAAATGTAAGCACTATACGCAAGGAGATTCGTGCTGTATGCGAAACTGCTGTTTGTCATAACTTACTATTTGCTAATGATTAGCATTGACAAATGTAAATTGGGTGAAAATTGCAAGCAATCAGCAGAAGTACAGCACGTTTGATAATTGCATTTAAATAGTTTCTTTGCGACAGTTCTAGCCGTTTCTAAATATCGGGATAGATCCTAAGTATTTTAAACAAAGAAGATAACTTAATTCTTCAAACAACGCATTGTTTTGCTACTTACAACTATCATTTATGCGGTTTTCTTGAAGCCAAAACTGCAGTATTTCCTACGGGGGCCATGCGATGATTCTCAATAATTTTAAAATGCAGAATATGCTGCCCGAGGTATTGGCTACGGTCCATCTGTGCATGAATGGGATAACGCCCGAAGTGAAGGACGCCTGGACGACGCTCTTCGCCGTCATTGCGTCGATGGTCGAAGATTTTCGTCTTGACGCAGAACAAAAACAAAACTATCGTAAAGGACAAGGTGGGCTTGCCGGACCTGTGGTCAAGTAAAGAAGAGGAAACAAATTATATTACTATTGAGGACTGACGCGACTGACCACTTAAGAACATGCGATTCTTCTATTTATCAGTTTACACTCTGTCAACGGTATAAATGAGCTGCTATTACAACTGTGCCGAGTTACAATCATACTCTCTTCAACTGCAAACGCTGAATTCTCCACTCTGTTCGTAAAATTTGCTATTATTTTTGCTGCTGTATTGTGCTGCATTGAATAATCCATGCCTGCCAGTAAAATGTGTCATTTGCAGCTTCAAACATAGAAGTATAATTAGCTTACAGGTAGCAAATACAGTCTAAAGTGCTTAAGATAGAATTTTTCAAAGAACCGAGCTTGGCTTGGCACAATGGGCTAGAAGTTTTCGGATTTTAGTGAAACTTTGCATATAGGGGTACTTCAGGTTGGGATTCTCGAAAACCGCATCAGAATTTTTTGAAAATACTTTCGTGCCGAGATATGGCCGGAGATTCAAATCGAATATGCTGACTACAAAGACGGAATCAAAATCTATATTTCTATATACCATTCGAAAGAACGTAATGAGAGGAATCTGAAAATGTGCAAAATCTTGAAATTGGTGCAAAACGAAGAAAGTTATGCAAGAGAGAATAAATCCCATTTTTCGCTTTTTAATTTTTCGCATTTTTCGGCAAAAACTTGGTCACAATTTTTATTTCCTGCTGCCGCGTGCAGCCGGCTGCAAAATGTCGCCGAATGTCGCCGCATTGTGACCACCGCTTAATGCTAGCTAAGAACAGGCTATCCATAAACTCACCTGTCGGACGAAAATATTTTCACATTTTTCGCCACTCTGTAGAGAGCGGCTTTCTCACGCATCGAGTCGTAAATCTTCGACTTGTCAGTTCACTCTCTCAGGAGGCGAGTTGACTTAACACAATAGTCGGAAACTGAGCCGCTATTGCTCGAAGCGCCATCTTTGCCCATGCAAGGTATGAATGTACGGAAAAAATGAAAGGGGAAAATAAAAAAGTATCAGATGTTCTTCGCCGCCCGTGAGATCAGCCTCTGGACAGGGCTCTCGGTGATTTAGTGCAGAAAAGCAGACGCGTCGGCATTGCAAATGTTGCGTGATGGTCGCAAATAGACGCCCTCCCCGATCATAACGGTCTGGGCGTAGCGTCGATTGGCATACACTTTTCATATAACATTTCGCTACCGATTAGTCCATTTTCACTGACGAATTGGAAAACGGCTAAGGGACCTCCTTAATACAATAGTACAATATCGGATTGACTTCAAAGCACACGCGTTTGTGCTGATGCTGCCACATTGACATCTAATCATATGAGGCATTTTTGCCGTCGCCGCGTGAGCCGTTCTCCTCTATAGAGCGGCGAATAACTTTGAAGTCCGACAGATGACTAGTCTATGGAGAGCCCATGGTGATTATTCGAAGTTCTACAGGCACACTGCGCCCGCGACCTGGCGACGAAAAGATCTGTTGTGTTCCGACTTTGGTGTGAGGAGGCAGTATATCATAGGACCGTTTAGGTAAGGAACAACTCTCGTAGAATAATGGGTCAACACAACACGGCTGATCACGATTTGTACTGAAGTGCGATGAGATGTCTAATACTCAGTCGACGGAGTTTTTTAATTTTAAAATTTTTCTCTTACTTTAATTAAAAATCCGCGCCTGACATCAGCTGCAGTTTTTTACGCTCGTTTTAATGATACCCTGATAATAATTTAATACTACCTAGCTATCGCCCCAGCTCTACCACCNAATCCGCGCCTGACATCAGCTGCAGTTTTTTACGCTCGTTTTAATGATACCCTGATAATAATTTAATACTACCTAGCTATCGCCCCAGCTCTACCACCACTTTTAGTTTGGAGGCCCTTTTTTCTCCATTTTGCTTTTTCGATTCAATTCGAGTTCAAATTCAGCAAATGCTATCAGTCGCAATATTAAATTTTGAATCGATCGCTATTTTTACTTTATATTGACATTTATTTACTGCTTAGTATTTTTTACCACCAGTAAGTTCGCTGCTGTCAACCGTCTGATCAGCCGTGACAATACAATAGACAATACAGAAGTGCGGATGCATGTTACAATAACTTCCCTGCGGGAGACGCTAGTTCCCGCGGAGAAGGATCCAACGATATAACATTACAAACAGTGTCACTCAGGACACATCAAGATCGTAACGCGTTCAACACAGCACCAGTAAAACCGTTTATGAAAGCCACAGAAAATCATTAAAGCGATACCACGATCAACAATATGATATTCAACAGCAGGAGACACTTTCATACTAACACTTTTCAGTTCAAAGAGGATGCTTTCCTAATCTTTCAAAAAAGGGACATTCCCAGTTGACCGAAGTCTTTGATTTTTATAGCGTCCTCTTTAAAGTGAAAAATGTGATTATTCCAGAGAATAGGGTACAATCAAATGGTAATTGAAGGCGGTGTACATTTTTTCCATCGCAATCCGTTTATTCGATTGCGAGGCAAAAATATAGAGTGAAACGAGTGGTTCAATAAACCATATATATAACAGATACTGTAAATCCTCTAATAACCCCCCTTGCGAGAATAAAACATTAAACACCCGTGCTGTATAGGTCAATAGTGATCCCACATTCAAATCAGATGCCCTCTCTCACGAGCGCTTCATTCAAATACCAACTGTAATAATAATCGATTAAATAACTGCCTAAGGCGACTATTAGAGGATTTAGTGTGATAAAGGTACGGCATTGAGCGCAATTATAAAAATGGCATAAAACGGTGAGCACTTTCATATAAACGCTTTCCAGTTCAGCTGCTGGCGGTAGTAGAGTTTGATGTTTTCGATGATTCCTCGGTTCAGAGGCTGTATCAGAGTCGTTGTGTTCAGCAGTAGGAAGACGATTGATGTTCTTAGCTGTTTCGCCTTTTCTATTACGATAGGACCGTTGGGCGTTACATTGCGGGCACGAACTTGATGAAACCATTGAGTCAGCGTTTAGTTCACATCTTCGTAAGTGCTGGCTCTGCTTCATTTCCGCTTCAGGATCTTGATAACTCACTCGATAATGTAATGCATCTTTTAAACGGAGAAAGCGTTCCCTTCTGTTCACAGCGTCATCTGCAAGCGGAAAATTCATATATATTCACTTCATAGTGAACTGGTACGACACCGGCCATAAAAACTTGCTCAGCTCGACGAGCAACTTTGGTAACCAGTAATTTTAAAGAATGTACCGTAAATTTTAATTCACTACTTTTAACAAAGCTATCTTGCGGGTAGCTGATAAAGACTATGCTGTCTAAAGAGAGGGTGATATTGCCAAGAAAATTTTTTGGATAATAATTTTTTTCCAACATTAAAATTACATGTCACGTTATAACTTATACTACAGCTTGAATTTTAATAATCAATACGTCAACCATAAAATTATTCTCTCGTCATGAATAAACAAGAGATCACAATTTAAATATCAATCACAACAGTAGCTGTCAACTTACAAGGTCAGCCAACGTGTTCCTTGCCGCAAAATCGCTCAGTCGTTAAATCGTGCCCCTCTTGGATTTTTTCTTATTGCGTAATTGCTCATTTCTAAAAAATCCATGTTACACGATTTGCTAAGAACACGGCACATACTGAGGTTTTGCAAATAATATTCACTATTTTTTCGTGATAAGCGCAACATATCTACTCATTTGCAATTATGACAATAGTCTCTATTCAAAACTTATAATTTTGTCATACTTAGTATACAGGTATGTTCATATAAGTAAGGTCAAAGCGCCAAGTCCGGACTCCAAAGTCATTCGAGCCTAAATCTAATTAAAAAATAATTTCCAAATTGCGCGAGGTTTTTGCATACAAATGAGTAATGAGCAACAGCCTCACGCAACTTGAAAATAAATGAGATTTAGCTAAAAAAGCTTTGGTGTTCTGACTTAAGCGGTTCGACTTATCCTTTTTCTAGCGTAGTTTGACTTAGATTTACAAATAAATCGCTTATGTGCAAAAATTTGGGTGAGTATTGTATCTATGTTCCCTAGCGTTTATCCCGCTGCCGCAGGGTCCGCTTTTTCGGGTCCTCCGAGGAAGGCCCTGATTAGTACGACAAGTGCTCTTCCGGTCGGCCGTCGAATGCCTGACACCGGGAGCCCAATCAGAAATTGGGACTTAGTTGCCAACCGCGGCGGGGAAACGAACCAGTGTGCGTCCACCCTATGACGCGTTAATAAGCAAGCTCATTAACCACTGGACCACCGCGGCGGCCTTAAAAATTTGGGTGAGTCAAACAGCTTTTAGTGCCCGGTCGAAATTAACCTGCGAAGCAAATAGTAGCGCAAACTCTGCGTCTTTTATTCTGATCCTGATATTGCGGTCCATGACAAATCGCAGTTACATAAACCAATTCTACTTAATTAATGACAGCTTTTAAATAAAATAAGATTGTTTTCGAATGATTTATTCGAATTGAGTCTTCTATGAAAGTGCGCCTATTAAAGCAGGAATGGTTTATTCTACACAACCTTGCGCCATGCTGATAAAGCAATGGAAAGATCAAACGTACTATAGCTGGTTCATCGCTATGGCTTCTTCTATATGATAGCGGCCCTCGCGAGACTGCACCCACTCGTCGCATCCTGCCATTTTACTGGAAAGTTTCATTTGTTATAAGGAGAATATGACGGCTCGTTACGACAAATGCTGAATATTCTCACGACGTCATCTCGTGTAAGATTAATAAGCTTTGGCATTCTCCTATAAAACTGAGAGATAATGCATTCGTTAATTTTTGTATATTCACTTCAAACTAAGTGAACTGGTACAACACCGGCCATAAAACCTTGCTCAGCTCGAAAAGTGGTACTTTCATACCCAGTAGTTTTAAAGAATGCACCGTAAAATTTTATTAGCTACATATGACAAAGCGATCTTGTGGAAAGGGAATTACAAGATACAGCGACTTTCATCCAAAATCACAACTTTTGCTTACAGATTCGTCACTCTTGCATTTAATTTTCGTCTAAATAACGTTAGAATATATGCAGAGAAAACTAAACAAGTCCCAGGGTTCGATGCGCCAGTAACCGTTGACGCGAAAGCCACTCGCTGAATTGCCACGTTTTTCTCACCCTTTTGCACCTCACAGAATCCCTCACATCTAAATCTTGTCTGCGGCATTCTTTCGATTTAAGCGGTAATTTTGCCGCACCCTGTAACTAAACTTCTACAGTGAATAGGAGGTGAACCGATGCATGTGAAATTAAAATTTCGCGCGCAATAGACTATTCACGCAAACCTTGTAGGGTCAGTGGGCGGGCTAGAGGCGCTCAAGTCAGATACAACAGACCGCGAAGGTCATCGCCGTCAACAATCGATTACCAACGCTGCTGCTAGTCACAATCCATTTTGAGATTTAGCTTGAAAAGCTTTGTTGCCGGTTCGACTTATCCTTTTTCTACCGTAGTTTGACGTGGATTTACAAATATATCGCACAATATAGGGAATAAGCACTTATGTCCAAAAATCGGTCGGAATCTGTCAAGAATAACACTACGAATATCTGTTGCTTTTTGCCTCAATTTCTTATTCAGTAACAAGAGCGACAAGAAACTTCATGGCACGCTTAGTGAGGAAAAATTAAATGGGCGCGTTCGCTGCAGCGTTTAAGCTATAAAACCCTAATCACTACGGGCCAGATATTTCATCTCCTTGCTACTCATTGAGAAATTACGACTAAATACAGTCATTCAAAAAGACCTTACCTTTAACTCGCTCTCCTTCCTCCTCTTCATGGCTCCCTAAAAAAGGAATTCAGTTAGAGATATTAACAATAATAAAAATTAATCGCAGCCAGACAACTACAAAAAGAAAGGTAATAGCCATGGTGAAATTGGTGAAAAAAGCATTAGATCAGAGTGGACTAAATATTTTAATAAGTATAATCATAAATTTTCGCTCAAGAAACGTCAAAGACTACGGATCTATGCAAAATGACCTTGCACCATGCAATTTTAGCAATACAGAAAAAGCCACCTACTTGTATTCAAACGTACTCGTAACCTTGTCGAGCTCGTCGTAGGCCTTCCCTTGACAGGGCCCAAAACTGGCACCCCACCATCCTCCTGAAGTTCCATATTTAGGTGTTGGCACAATTAGCACTAAGATAGGACTATGCTATCGAAAGAGAGGGAGATGTTGTCGAGAAGTTCCATGGTTTTAGTAAAATCACTTTTTTATAACTTACAAAGTCAACGCTTTCCTCGCCTCATAAACGCTGAGTCTTGAAACAGCACCCATCACGTGGCATCTTCGCACAGCATTATTGTACTGAGCTGAAGAATTCTACACGGACTTCGCTATTTTTTGTGATTAACACAATCTGTTCACATTATAGGCTGGCGAGGAGTGTTGGTCCCTTTACTGAGTGAACCGACCTCTCGACAACATACAAAACAACCCAACTAACTCCTCTTTCGTACATCGGGCCAAGTCACTTCATATCGTTACATAATCATTCTATATAAATTCGTCGTTTCGGGACGCCGGCACTGGCGGGAGGGACGAACAGTAGGCGTTGGTATTGCCAACGCCTACAAAACCCCCCTCTCACCCCGCGCAGCACCGGCGTCGGCAATGCGGACTGGAACAGGGTTGCCAGGTCGAAAATCGGTTTTTAAGACAAATTTTTTGAAATTTAAGAAATTTTTAAGATAAACGCTTCCAATTTAAGACAAAATTTAAGACAAACTATTACATCGTTTTTGCGACTTTTTCGAAACTTCTTTTTTTTAATGAAAAATATTAATAGGCTTAAGTAGTAACATTTGATATCCAAGAAAGACAAAAAAATGACATGACGACCGTAAATTTTCAGCGAATGACAAAAATTTACACGTTTGCCTACNTCATTTTATAGAGCTCTTTTTAACTTGAATTTCCTTTTTTTAATCATAAGAATCCGATTACAATAACTCATTTTACGAACTTTCTACGGAAATGTAAATAATGACCCAAAAATTATGTGACCTATTTTTGAACAATCATAACTTTTTTTTAGAGGTTATTAGACAAATTCCTTTTGCACGTTTTTTAAGCTTAGTCTGAAGTAAAATCCCCTAAAGTTTCACAGAAATCCATCAACTTTATGGCGATAAGTAAGGGTCCGCTAAGACGGCATTGATATTCAAACAAATATTTTGGAGTCGTTTTCAGAATTGTGCACAGAAGCACAAAAATATGCTAACGCTCTGAAAATTCTTCCAAAACATTGTCAACACTCTCTATACATGCGGTTGAAATTTTAGGCCTGTAGCTTACCGCCTTCATCTACTTTTTTTATCAAAGAATTGATTGATCAGGTTTCTGAGACGAAAATAGGAAAAGCTAAAAACTTCAAAAGATCATATCTCTGGAACCAAGTGATCAATCGAACCGAGCTTGGCGAATTTAAACACAGAATTTTACCCTCTATAAAGTGGTGTATGCTGTAGAAAAAACTATTTCTCACCCGGAACAAGTAGGTTCGCCTCTCGGCGGATTTCCTCATATACCGTATATACAACAAGCAATTCACGTTGCAATAAATTTTTGACCAAATAAAAACGATCATAGCTTAGGAGAAAACTTGATACATGCACTGAGACATCTTCGAAATGACTACCATTGTCGTTCATTCCAAGAAATCTCCGTTATGCGTCATCCACGCGAGTGCAGCGCAGCAATTCGCCAGCTTTGCTGGTTAATAACTCGGCGAGAAGTTGATGGATTTCTATGAAACTTCTAGGGATTTTACTTCAGACTAAGCTTAAAAAACGTGCAAAGGGAATTTATCTAATAACCTCTAGAAAAAAAAGTTATGATCGTTCAAAAATAGGTCACAACATTTTTGGGTCGTCATTTACATTTCCGTAGAAAGTTCGTAAAATGAGTTATTGTAATCGGATTCTTATGATTAAAAAAAGGAAATTCAAGTTAAAAAGAGCTCTATAAAATGAAAAAAACCGCATTGAATTTAGTTGCGTATTACCGGAGCTATTGGCGATCAAACATCTACACCTAAAAACGCTCACGATTTATGAGACGACCCAATACATCGTTTTTGCGACTTTTTCGAAACTTCTTTTTTTTAATGAAAAATAAGAATAGGCTTAAGTAGTAACATTTGATATCCAAGAAAGACAAAAAAATGACATGACGACCGTAAATTTTCAGCGAATGACAAAAATTTACACGTTTGCCTGCTGCTTTTTTGTCTTAAATTTTTTTGTCTTATAAGATTTAAGACAGAGCACGTAAATTTAAGAAAAATTCTTAAATTTAAGTGAAAATGGCAACCCTGGACTGGAACAAATAACGAAATAATGCGATCGGGGCGTTTAACAATATTCAAAGGTCACGCGACCATCCATGCGAACATCGACCAAGGCAACTATTTCGTAGGCGATAACCACAATAAAAGCAAACTAAAATCCACATCTTCAATGACGGCACGGCTTGCTTGATGCGCACGTTCACGACAATGGTACTCCGCTTCTGTCCCGTATGAACGTTGCCAAGTGTCGTATTCCTTGCATGGATAGCGTTTGAGCATGACGCCATTGCGGCTGCTTGACTACTTGCACGCCCCCCTTTCTCAGTCTCGCACAC
>NIUQ01004092.1:0-14927 GCA_002796945.1 Plectus sambesii
TACATACACCACCCTCACGTCCAAGTGCCCGTCGTCCGATCGTCGCGACACCAACATTCCGCCGCCGCTCGCGTCCGTCGGCTGCACCGACACTACCTGTAATCATTTTTTTGATTGAGAAGTTTGATTGAGAGGGCCGATGACAAGCGCCTAACAGTAAAATGGATCGGTACTTACATCATATCGTACCTACTTCATATCGCGTACTTTAACTAAAGTCGTACTTAACACAATGATAATGAACAGGCCTTGTGTACGACTTCAACTAAAGTACGCCCAGTGAAACCCGACCTATATTTCTAGCATCTACCGAGCATCGCCGTACAAAATTTTACCTCTTTGCTCTAATCAGACATGAGTGTGAAAGATTTCGCGGGGAGCTAAATATATTGTTCTAATGTTAAGCGCTTGAGGGCCAAAGCGCCAGCAAACCCTGGAAGGAGCGCGAGGAGAGTCGCGGGCAACGACGGTCGAATCGCCGGACGGACCGGGCGAGTGCGTCGTCGACCGGGGGACGGCACGATCGCGCTGCTCATGATCGCCGCGCTGCTCGAATGACATTCGACGGACATCGTGTGCATCGCTGCGGTTGCCTGAAAATAAGCAATCTTATTTCATCCTCGTTCAAATCTTACAATAATCAGAGGAGATACCGATGATCGAAGTCGCTTTTTTGGCATTGATGGACGCGGGTTGCCGCTTCAAGTTCTTGCTATCGGGGGTCATTTTCTGAACGGTGGCCAATGGTTCTGAAGCGGTGCAGCGTCGGTTGTCCTCGAGCATCGCCAACGCCGTCGCGGTGGCCGCATCGTCGACGTGGCGAACAAAGTCATCGCTGCGTCGCTTCGTCGACGACTGCGCATAGAATGGCAGCTCGAAGTCGGCGCGGTTGTTGCTCGACGGGCCGCACACCAGCGCCTCCGCCTTGGTCAACGACGGACAAGTCTGCGGTAAACCCATCGCTGACGCCAACTGCTGCATCGTCATACCGCCTATAACTCGCAAGCGCCTATCACCAGTACGCCTATATTTACCATCACCAATGCGAAACATGGGAGTGTCTAAGCAACGAGTGGCTGCGCACGTCGTCAATTTTCTACTTTTTGCATGGGATGGTAAATTTGCCCTACTGGTGTTAGTCACTTTTCTATAACTCGCCGCCCCCTCAAGCACAGCTGACATTGCAAATCGTCGCACTTACCGCTCATTGCCGACTGCGACTGAGCAAGGAGGTTCGATTGAGCGGCAACGATGGCCAGGTTGCGTGCGAAGAGCATCTGACGGGACAAATCGGCGGCCATGGGCGCCGTCCACATAGGGAACATCGGCGGCTGCTGACCGAGTCCCGATGCAAAAAAGTCCATTGCTGACGGCATTCGAGGACGCATTGAACCGGGCAACATGACTCCCGGGTACAAGAGAGGACCCAACGGAGACAGCGAACCTAAAGTGAGTCAAGAAATGCATGAAAAATCAGAAATATCAGCACAATCTTACCTGGAAAATTGAGGGGATTGAAGTAGCTGTTATTTGTGGCATCGAAGCCATTGTTCTGTTGATTGTGCGAGGGACTTGATGGCGCCGACGTATGTGCAGTGGGCGCCGGAGCGCTAATCAGTGGCAGTCGATCGCCTCCTTCCGACTGCTTCAAGTCGGCATCGCCAGACGGTGATAGGTTGTTCGGAGGGAACAATATCTCCAGGTTCGGGTGAATTCTCACAGGTTGATCCATCTTTCAGCAGTTAGCAGCAGATAAGCTTGATAAATAAGACAAATAAACACACTTCAACTTAACGTTGATACTAATACGACCGGTCAACGCATTAGATGGCGCAAAAAATGTCAGAAATCGTCACGACCACCCACATCGTACCACCCATACTTCGGTATGCAAATTTTACTCATTTACTTTTGCAGTCGTCTCCAAAACGCTTTTGAAAGCCTGAATTGATTTCGCGGCAAGGGAGTTACCAGAATCACTAATTGATTCTTGATTCACGACCGTCCTCTTCAAAAATGCCGCGCGCAGATTTGTGTAATGGGAGGAGGGCGTCTGGTTATACGATATCTGTCAAAACGTGACCCGTCAGTATTAGACAAGATCTAACTGTCCGACAAAACAAATATCACCGTTCTTTTAAAATTGGCATTAGCAATGTTTAACGAGTGTGATTATCTCACCTATTGACTTGAAACGCGAACTAAAGCGATGAGGTTGTAGTATTGTACTCATCGAACGAAGCGAAGGAATGGTACGGTTTATAGAAGAATTGGCGTTCATCATCGGTGTCTGCGAGACATTGGGCCAGTTCCACGATCGTGTCCTAAGTTGTTCTTAATTTATGCAATATTTAAGCTCATGATGATGCATATCGCTGAGTATCGCTATGAATTACTTAACTTTATGAAACGATTATGGAATGGGCCCTATATTTTGTTCACTCTATCGATTATCTCTGAGAACGCTCACACATTTCAAAAACGCATATTGCAAAGTGTATTATTGTAGAGCTGTTATCAGATTACCGTTTGGCGTTAGTTGCATATCATGACAGTATGGTTACTGGATTAGTCGGTAGCTTATGATCTCTACCTGCTGAGTTCGAATTCACCGTATCGTCTATGTTTCTGTTCTGTGGAAAAATGTGCATTTCGATCGCACACAGGCGCAGTAGAAATCGGGTTAGTGTACATTTTCTGTAAGCCCCATGTCCAATATTTGTACTGAATCATGTCCGGATTGATGCAAAAAGTTTTCCTGCCTGGGCCCTATTTCACGAAAGCTCAGAATCGGAAATCTGTGATAAGTTGGCTGAGTATCATACTGCTAATACCAGGTGATATACGGCTGATGTGCGCTACTCAGCCAAATTATCACAGATTTCCGATTCTGAGCTTTCGTGAAATAGGGCCCTGGTCGATGTGAAGTTTTAAAGCGGTTTGTACTGTACTTATTATGTTATCTTAAATTCTGCCAAAGTTGCTGACATTTTACGAAAGATGCACCATACAGAAATTGTTAGCTTAGTGCTTAATTGAGTAAAAAAGGCGCGTGCCCTCCATCATGATGAAGGTTTCCTTCTCGTAGGCATTAATCAATAGCTAATTACCACCAAACGATACCTTTTTTGCATAATGATCATGTTTCAAATTTTGCGATTCTCATCGCAGTGTGGTCCGACTGGTGCGATCTTGAGTTAAAGCGGTAAACCGGAAACGAGAAAGACGAAAGAAATCACAAAAAAAGGCACAAATAGAACCGCGAAATGTTTTGGGTCAACGAAGCTCGACATTTTCTCCATTAAAATCCGGGTAATTTTAGCTTTCGAACAAGCCTGAGATCGCAGCAATTGACCCAATCTGCGATGAGGACGACCACATTCCGAAATATAGGGGGTCCCCCTTAAAGGAAACTCTTGAAAATTTTCCAAATGTGCATCATGCAAATCTCCCGAGTCTTAGCTTGCGAATGGACCCTTATTCAGGACAATCGGATCAGTTTGCGTTGACAACCGTCGATTTTTTATGTTTTACAAATACTTTAAACACCTTGTATAAATGCACTCGTTGCGTGATACGTTTCTGTTGATATGAACCCCTACCAGAATGTGCCGAACATTAAATTATTTAAAAGCATAATTCATATTATTTTCAACAATATTTGTGAACACATAGGAAACCATGCAATCATGAGTAATTATCACCGATAAGTCGATTTGTAGTCTTTGAGATAGGATCCGTAGGAGTACTGCTCGGTACGTATACCTTCGAATATAGGATCGAGAACACGAGCAGCTCCATCGATATCGTTTATCCGCGTTACAGTTCTGTAATGAAAGAGCAGGAAAAACAAACTTTTATGTTGTACATTTACTTAACCGATAAAGCCACTCAAGCGAGAACGCTATCAATCGTTGAAGGACCTGCAAGCAGGCATAAAAATATGAATCAAAGCAACTCTCCAAGATTCTCAGAGTAATGCACCAAAGAGATGATGCTATGCTGGAATAAGTAATGGAAATTTCAGGATGACTATATAAATCAACTGCATAAAGATATTTGAAGGCGTGCGCCTACGGATTCGAATTTGGCGCGCTTGATGTAAATAATTATTGATGTTGAAATGGTTTTGACCACGTATTGGCTGCCATTGTGAGCCTAATTGGGCTAGTGTGTGCTCGGTGAGGGGACGGAGGGCAGTCGGGCCCAAGGTTTGGGACCCGCGCGCTCCGTCGCCTTGTGTTTCGCCTGGAGCCCGCTCGGTGGTTCGGTAGATAAAAGGAAAGTAAGAACAAATTTCTTACATATTCATGATTGATGCATTCTTTTCATTGAAACGAAAATGTTTTGGGAAACACTTTGAAAACACCCCTTATACTAATGACAGATATCAAGGAACGTGACAAATTTCTAAAATGTTGGTGAATTTTGTAGAGCATATGATTTGTCGCTCTATTTACGTATAGTTTCTCAAGCGATCTTTGAATCTTGTGTAGGCGTGCGCCTACTGATTTGTATGCGCGCGCTTTTATATATCTAATGGACGTCTCATCACGATGTATATTTGGTGGAATGGTTCTGTATAGTTGCTTCTGATGATTGCGAGTTAAGGTCAGTGTGTGCCCGGTGGAAGGGTGGAGCGCGGTCGGGCGCCCTGTTTTGGGGCTCGCGCGATCTACCGTCTTGCTGTAGACCGCCGTGAGGCCCGCTCGGTAAAGTAAAATTTAGTTTAGACCGCGTGAGCTACTACAAATTACTACACTTGAATAAGTTTTTGCTTCATTGATCAAGCTTTTCTCTGTCGTAGATAACTGGAGCGAAAGATTTTGATTACACCTCCTCACTCAGTTGAAGACCGATATGGAGGGAGGATCATGGAGATCGAAAGAGTGATTTAAATATCTTCTCAATCATTAGATTGTATCCGATCTCAAGCGTTCCTTTCTGATCTCCTACTCAGTAGAGTTCAAATTTGCAGATGGATTGCTATTCGCTATTCGACGAAGCATAGTCTGCTGCAAGCAACAATCACAGCTAATATTTCTTTGAAGAGGCCAAATTATACAGGATTGGGCCTATTTTCTGCTATATATTAGCATTAATCCTGCTATGCATATACCTAAGGAATTATCGTTGATTGAAGCTCGTTAAAAAGTCCATAAAAAACTGCGAAAGCTAAGCGCAAAATGACTGAGAAAATACAATAGTGAGCGTGTCAACATCGTGCGTAGCAATCTTTTGTTATTCGATTTATCGAGTCCACCTGTTCCACAAATCACAATTTCAAGGAGTTCAAATAAATAGGTGTCAACAAGATATTTATTAATCATACAGTCAAACGATTCCTTGTTACTCTAGCATAACTATAATTTTACCACGCTTTAGCTTGACTGGTACACTCAGAGAAAGTTATTAAAAAACAAAGCTGGATCCAAACTTGTAGAGCATCTTGTAGCGGACCAGCAAGACTGTCCTATTTGATCTGGGGAGGGTCAACCAGTATATCGTGGTATCACAAAGATTTTTCCAACTAGGGACACGCCACCTTTCAAAATGCTGAGAATCATTTGCTGTTTGATTCAAAAATGCTTGGCCATCTGCTCATGAGTTCCATTTGTTGACTAATGATATTGAACAATCGCAAGCTTATCGACCTGAGAATAACTTTTTATTTTCAAAGACTGACGTAATGGAAAACAAAAAACCGCTCAAGCTAACGTACGCTAATTACTAGTAACATCCCAATTACAGTCAACAAACGCTGCTCCTTGCAATACATACAATACATGCAATACTTAATGCAGCTTGCATCGATATGCACGTGTGGCAAAAATAGCTTAACCATTATTGTTTGTGCATTGGATAATTGTCTTAATAGAACTGCTTAAATAATCTATCAAAAAAACTTTTAGGAAAAGGAATGGGATGATTTGAAACAATTTGATTGTGATTTTTCAAATATTGACCATGATCTGGCAAATAGTTTTGTCGAACCGTCCCACGAATTAAAAATGTGATCATTCGATATCAGTCAAGTGCGCTTTATGTATCGCTATTGTAGCTAATCAAAATAAGTTATAGAGCGCCCTCGCTCATTATGGACATCGAAAAGGCTTTACATTCAAAATTAGAAATTATAAGTGTATAACGTTCGAATCGCAAGTTTGCATCTCTCTTGCTCCTGTCAGCTACCCTTTAATTCAATTTTTCTCTCTGACTTTTCCACACGATCGCAGTTTTCAACTCAAACGAGATTTTCCATTGAATCGTTTCAACTCCAATACGCCTACCTGTACTTCAGCTTGAGAGATTCGTAAACTTTTGCTCCACAGAGCATTAAACATGATTCTCTCGCTAGAATTGAATTGCCCTAAATCAGGAATAACTCTTGATGGTCCCATCGTTAAAATAATATGCATAATAGCTTGATTGAATTATGTGCTCTGATTACTGATCCTTTCTCGACGATATATAAAGCCCGACGCCGATGCGAGAAATGCTTACATTTCCTTATTACTGAATCCTCTCATCTTCAGTAGCGTAGGCGCTCAACAGATATCGTCATGGAACCGAAAGAAAGCCCCCACCATCGCACTTCTCCAATTCAGCCGAAACTTGTGGTAAACCATGTACTCAATACAATGGTGAACTTCAAGATCGGTCCTTCGAGTCGCACATTGAAGTCGGTGTCATTGTGGCTGTTGAAGAGTATTTTTTGGTTAGCGATTTACCTTCTCAGCAGCTACGTGACCATAAAGTCGTGTTGGGATTTGCTAAACGAATATACAAGCGCTCCCATTCTGACTCGCGTGACGGCTAATACGACTAAAGTGGTAACGCTACCTAATATAACAGTTTGCGTGCCCTTCAATGCGACACAAATGTTTCCGATTAATTCATCAAGCGCAACTCCGTATTCTGATTCGGTAACAGATTTCTTTAACAAAACCATCGAAAACGGGAGATTTGATACAACGAATTATACCTCGGAATGGAAAAATTACAAATCCACAAAAATGATACCACAGAAAGAGACGCTTTTCATTCTTCATAAATATCTTACGATCATGCATGAGGCGGAATATTTGCGTGAAGCGATGGTGAATCCGTTCGCAAACATGAACTGGCAAGCGGAAGCGGATCAAGAAAACGCTTTGTTGAATATGTTAGTGCCACGAATACAGCAACTGAATATTACGTCCGATGAAATTAAAAATGTTTTCATCGAATATTTCAAAATTGGCTCTACTCTGGCATATGGAATTATGGATGATGGAGTTCTATTTTGCATTTTTCGCACCATAGAGGGCTATCAATGCGATTTCTTCGATACAATATCTTATGTGGATCAAAATCAGGTTTGCTTCAACATGCACAATATCTCTCTTCATGCCAATGTCAGTGCATTCGAAAGCATTAATTTACAAATCAACGATCACTCAAAAGCCATCGAAACAACTGGTAGAAAAATAATTTTCAACTTCAATGGAGATGCGACGCCACCAAATTTTGCTGTAGCTTCAGATGAGAGCAGTATTATTGAAATGACGCTTGGTGATTTTACAGAAAGGTTCATTGATTACGAGGTAAGGATGTTTACAATCAATGAGGAATTTCAGTGGTATTAAGCAATTTTCCCCGGCAAATCTTAAAATACAATTTCGATAAAAATTTAACAATGTTCGAATTTGAAGAGAATGTTTGCCGAATTTTTCAGTTAAAGTTCCAAATTAAAGAATCTGGGAAGTTTTAATTTGAAGACGAAATGATGATCACGAATCTCAATATTAAGCAATAGTTTACATTATGAGGCAATAAAACTAACTTATATTAACTCATTTTTAACGGAAAAAAAGTCCCTTTATATTTAAAATTTACTCATGATTGAATTGTATCCAAGAAAGTGGCATGGGGCAATGATATCTTAGTTATAATAGCTGCTATTTTGCCAGTAAGGCCCCGAAAAGCAAAAAAATTAGCTTTTCATATAGAAGCTTCCTAGTTTTTTACATATATTTCGGATCGCATCGACGGTAGTCAACGTATCTAACTAACAGACTGCAGACAAGACTTAGGAAAACAGGGCAAATGCATATTTGTGCTCGTCCCTTAATAACTTACAAGTGCACTTGTGCTCTGTGATATAATATTGCTTGCAGAGCGTTTATCGTAAACTACCTATAATATCAGATGGACAATTGCGCTGTTCGTACCAGACTCGTCGAGAATGTGAGGAGCGCTGTAGGATCGAACTCATAAAAGAAATGTGCAACTGCATGCCAGTTACTTTTACGATTGGACCAAGCGACGAAAATAAATGCACATTAGGGCATTATGTGAAATGCCTTAAATACTCCGGTAATGAAGATGAGAAATGCCGAAAAAAATGTCCCGTTATTTGTGAACAATCGAATTACAAAATAATCAAACCAAATATACATCGTAATGGTCTCCTAGTAACGATGCTCCATATAACCCTCAACAATTATGACTATTTAACATATGAAGAGGAACTCAAGTGGACATTTCTGGATCTTATTTCAGCTGTTGGAGGAGCCCTAGGAATATGGCTCGGCATTGATTTCATTGTTTTGACTGAATTCATTTTCACACTAACGGCAAAGATTTTCCTCAAAGTTTCGCGATTGGCTAAGTTGGAGACGGTGACGAGCGAAGACAACCACTTCAATTACAGCGATTCAATAATCAAAAAGATATGTACCGCATTAAACATTGAAGTTCCGTCACAGTTTACGCGGGTGTCTCTTATCATGTGGTCGATTGGAAAGGTTCTTTGGGTGGCAGTATATCTGATCGGTGGCATATTCACTGCAATATCTTGTTTCCAACTGTGTGAGCAGTACGCTAACGGTCAGATGAAAACAAGGATGCAAGTGTCTTTCAACAAATCAATCTCATTGCCTCATGCGACCCTCTGCCTCAGGCACAACATATACTATTACAACATTAATCCCAGTTTTGCGCAGTCAACGGTCTTCACAGACACATTAAGTGATTATCTAAACCAAAAAAACACCACCAAAGAAAGCATTCTTCAAAATGGCGGTGATGGTTCAAGTTGGCCACATGTAATGGTTTTTATAGTTTACAAGTACTTGAGCCTCTTACATGAATATGAATTCAACGTTCTCAATAACCTTGCATCAGGTTTCATCCAGAATTTAGGTCGTTCCATAATTTTTTCTTTCGTTTTTTTCGCCGACTTTGGATTAGTATATCTCAGTGGAAAACAATCGTCACGAGCTCATTTTTTCAGTTAGTAGCCCAAAATAACAGAATTTTATTGCTTTTTTCAACGAGTCAATTCGTGTAACGTGAGCAAAGATTGTATAATGCGCGCAAAAGATATTCATTTCGGTTAAGTGCTAAGCACGTACATGATGACACAAAAGTCGAACGCTTCCAAACGAGTGCTTATGTTTGCTCGGTCATATCTTGGCAACCCCAAGATCAAATTTAATAATTTTTTCTCAAATAGTACCCCAATGTCTGCAGATTATGTCTGTCCAGTTTCAGCTCAGTTAAATTGTTCTGGTTTAAAATATTCAAGAAACTAATATTAGTTTTAATAACGAAACTTAGTGCTCTTTGCGCGCCTTGTAATATCTTTGCTCATTATGCATGGATTTATTCGCAGAAGAAAGCAATAAAGTTCTGTTATTTTGGACGAGATATTGAAAAAAATTAGTCCACAGCGATTATTTACCACTGAGATATACTAATCTGAAAAAACGAAAGAAATTATAGAACGACCTAATACAAACTAATATTCATGAAGAATTTAATCCCTATACTTTGACTAATTGTGATATTAAAGAGTACTGTATCGACCCTTCGAAAAATTGTTCTAATTTATCTTCAATTGATGAAAATTGGTGTCTTCATGATTCTAACTACACTGAATGTGAAGGTATGTTCACTGAACTGGATTATAAAACTCGAAATAAAATTTATTTTTTCTTAAAAATTACAATCAAAATTTATTTTTAAAGTTAATTTCAAGTTTCAGCAATTGATATTATAATAGAAGTTGTTCATTTGCCTTTCAGTATACTGTACACAGGACGAAAAGTATTTTAATCCTTCTAATTATGTCAAACGACGATTTTTGAGCATAAAATAAAATGAAATAAAGTAACCTATATACTCGGGTATAACTCGATATTTACATATTCTGTAGAAATTAATCGAAACGTAATTTAAATGAGAATATATAGTTATGATTTAAAATTTACCAACAGTTACAGAATTTTATATAGCGTGACCTGAAAAGATTTTGATCATAAATAATTGAAAAAAGTAAGTACTGATAAAAAATCAAATGTTTATTTAGAAAATATGGAACAAGGCTTTGAAAAAACATACAGATTATCATTTAGTCTTGTAGTCCTTTTCACAATATAACATGGGGAGGTGGCAGATATGTGCATAGCCGTAAATTATTTTTTCGTGATCCTGAATATAAATAATAACGAAATTTTAGATAATTTTTATGCGACACTTAAGCACGACTTCTTTAATGCTATCGAAAATGTTCTTATACCGAAGCTTTTGGAGCTCAATATAACACTTGAAGAACTGCGCCAAAAAACTCTCTATCAACTCAATAGCGATGCTCAGCTTACGTTTCGTCCTTTTGGTTCTAATAAGTGCACTGTAATTAACAACTTACGAGCCGCAGCTTTCGGTGCAAATTCCTACTGTATGCACATTCCTCTCAATAACTTCGAATATACAAGCGAAGAAAATTACGCTGAAATTGCCATAGAAAGTAAAAAGAAAATTTTTTATGGTGAAGGTGAAGATCCACTAATCTTATTAGCATTTGATGCGGCGTTCTCTTCTTTTGGTGATATAACTTTACTATTAAATTATGATCATATTGAGCAAACAATGGTTGGATCTTCTTTTACAATGGCTTTAGGCGAATCGAAAAGTCTTTCCTTGCGAATCAATTACAAAATGAACTTAAAGCCGGATTCACAAAAATGCACCAACGTCAAGAGTAAAGAAGAACTGGATATGCTATATCGTATCAAGTATATAGAGGAATTGTGCAACTGTGCACCAACCAGCTGGCCAGAGCTCTTACCTTCAACTAGTAGAATGTGTACTCTACAAGATTATAAAGCATGTTTCATATTTGATGAAAGCAGTTGGTATTCTGACAACCCAAATGACACATTAAGCGTACCTTGCGACAAGACCGAGGTGAATATAATAGACAACGAAATTAACGATGATAAAAGTAGCACGACAAATACCTCGATTTCGCGTATACGGTTTCGCGTTGAAGACTTTGTGTATTTGATGATTGAAGAAGAAATGACAAGGACTTTTGTAGATTTCGCTGTTGACTTTGGTGGCATGTTAGGTATCTTAATTGGCCTCGACTTTCAATTCGTCGCTTGGCTCGTATTCACGCCTCCATTCGTCCTAATAAGTTACCTCTTCAAAAAATTACTCTACAAAAAGACATTCTTTTTAAAACCTATGAAAAATACTAGACTAAAAATTGTATTTAACTCTAAATTAGCGCGTCTGATAGCAAGTATTTTGGATTTAGATTTCTCAGATATTCTAAAACTTAATAAATTTGCATTCATTAAAAAAATGTTTAAAATTGCCTATTGGTTATCATATTATACAGCAGGAGGAATATTAACTTTTTTGCTATTCAAATCTGTAGTCATTGACTACATAAACAACAGGCATGCTAAAGTAACATTTGAACCAAAGAATAACCAATCTATTTCACTCTCTTCACCAACGATCTGCCTGCCCTTTTTCCCTTTGAAAATCGATGATGATCACGGACAAAGCAATATAACTTCCACGGATTTTGTTCAAAACTACTTGTCAGGCAAAACAAAGGAAGGCTTATTAGAAGATGACTGGAATCCTGCATTTATCAACTATGTGCACTCTTATGTAGTGCAATATGGAAAATATGAATGGTCTTCTTTCGGTGAATATCCTAACTATATGGATCATTCTGCATTCTTCTACGTTATAGATAACATTACAAATGTAATGGATATAACTTTAGAAGAACTGAGAGAAAAATTTGGAAAGGAGTTAGCAAAAATGTATCAACTGAACATAGCGTATTGTGCAAATACCTCGGAAGAAGCTACTGAAAGTCAAAACATTACCACAGTGTTTGTTGAAGACTCGAAAATTTGTTACAAGCCAACGATGGAGTCGCTTACATTTAATTATTTTTCAAATTTTTTACAAGTTACTGCAAATGGAGAGTTAATGCGCAATTCTGATGAGTATTTTGATAACTTGGCACCTATTACTATAGATTTAAATGGCAGGAACACGAACAAAAAAGCAGCCACTTTTCTTGACGCGACATTGTCAGTTGATTTTAGCGAAAACACGACCGTAGCACTCGAGATCGACACTATTATTAAAGCCTACCCTGTAATTGGCGGGGAAATGCGCTGCTCGAACCTTCTCTCATTCGATCAGTGTCGAAGCTCTTGCGTTGCTGAAGCAATTCAAAATACCTGTAAATGCTCGCCGCGCACAATATCTTTGACGACATCATCCTACGAAAATGCCCAGTATTGTACTCTCGCTGACTATAAGCAATGTAGTTTCACTTTAAGAAGCGATGCGTTCGCTTGTCTTGATGGCTGCCTCGAATCTTGTGAGAGAATAATATTTAATACTAGAAGCAGTATTACTACATTGCCTTTGAAAAGTACCAATCAGGTGGAAGTAAATGTGAGAATGGGATCTTTCAAATATAAGTACATGGAAGAACAGTTAATCTATACGAAAGAGGAATTTGTTGGAGAGATTGGTGGCGCGCTTGGTCTATTTCTCGGATTGAGCGTTCTCATGTTTATCGAATTCTTTTACGCGCTATTTAACATTTTTGTGACGAAAAAGTGGGCGAAAATTCAGCCCCTGCCAGAACTGCATGACAGAGTCGTCGAAACTTCGATATAATTGACGTTCCATTACAAATTGAGCATTATTTGGCATGTTTGAATGTGATTCTTCGTTTGCATAAACATTTTTTGAAATTTGCGCTTTTTATAAACATATTTTCACTTTGTTTTCGCAATAGTGTGCGGGACCTGTTTACACATCGTCATTTTCCTCACTGCCATTGAAGTCTTGTTTGAAATTGCCGTTCTCTAAATTGTTTTGTCTCTGTTTTTCAGCACCTGTGGAAAACCGTAAAATAATCGATTTCATGATAAGCACACTGTAGCCATATTATATGCCATAGAGTTTGTCTGGGAGAACTTCATATTATTTAGGATGCTATAAGCGGAAATGCTATCCATGAAAGGATACTTTTTTGTTTCTGATACGATAAAGCCAGTTTAACGTGTGCAGCACGCCAGCCAGAGACTGAATCCTTTGCTTTGAAGATAGATTCCTGCGATTCTTAATCTATTGACTTCTAGATCGTCAAATTTTGTTGAGCGGTTGCTCAAGATCCATCGTTTGCACCCAGTTCAAATATCTGCACCTGAAAAATAGTAAATCGGAAAAAGAGCGATTCCACAGTCGGCCGATACAGAAATGATTGAACAAAGACGCTGAAACAATCTTGAGGAAAGAGGTGTCAATTGATCAATGTTGATTTTAAAATGAAACCTCAAGATTTTTTCAACGCTTTTGTCCGACTATTATTGCTGTACCTTTGTTGCATTTACTTTCACTAAACAAAGCGTCATGATGAACAAAATTAGTAAAAGCAGTACACATAAGTTAAAACAAACGGAAATCTTTTTTTGAACAACATATTCAGCAGTCCTATCATAAAGTTGATCCCCCAGGGCGTTCACGTTGTTCAGAGGTCAACATTTTTGTGCTTAAAAGAAGCACAGAGGAAGGTAAGAGCGGCTAGCGCTTCCTTGCGACTGAGTGAGAGTGGAATCACTTGCTCTTGTGCTTCCTCATCGCGATCGTCTCTCTGCTGACAGACTTCATTCAGAATTTTCATCTTCTGATCATTGCTCAGGGACGCGAGCTTTCTTTTCAGCGCTGACATTATTTCTTCCTTTCTCATAGGATAGTCGGTTCAAATGGAATGCACAAATTACTGCCGTCACTGAGACTATATACTGTAAATTGAAGGGGGGTTGGTTGACGTAGTCATTGTTACGTTTCATATTACATGCACAGTACTTTGAATGATATTTGGACGTTTTTATATTTTTGTGCACTTAACCTGACACGCTTCAATACGAAATTTGCACTGATATTAAGATTCTAAGCAATTGAGACCAATGTCAGTCGTTATCTCATTCCCTTTCTAGGAAGCAGGCTGAGGATAGTAAATGGGAAAGAGCCAGTCGTTTTCTAAAGGGAACCTATAGCAACTGCAAACTAACACATTATAACAGATTTTTGTCGAATAATTAATCAGCTACAAATAAGTGAGAGTACAGCTCATTTTCATTTTTAAGGCGCTGTTTAATACTGATGGGGTCTCGTTTCGATAGATATCGTAGAACCGTACACCCACCAATTTCTCTTCTCTTGGGTGGGACTTTTGAACTGGAATCGTGCACTGCTGCTTCCGTATTATCAAAAATGTTAGAGTATTAACTAGTGATTCAGTGCTTATTTTAAATCTTAGATAAATTAGAACACGAAAACATTATACCGTACTATTTACTGTCACTTATGCTATGATTATCCTAAAATGTAGGTGCTAACCTGTCTCTCGAGACGCGACCTCTTTCTATATAAAAGCTAGTTAGTTCGATTCCTCCCTTCTCGCCTCTATATCTAGTATGTTCTGGTGTTTTTCGCAGGTTTTTTCGCCCAATATTATTCACAGTGCAATCCAACAGCAGTGGTCGAGCGCATGCATCTGCTATTACACAGTCGCGACCCTAGCGGATGGTTTTTATATCTTCGCCCGCTAT
>NIUQ01004093.1:0-14926 GCA_002796945.1 Plectus sambesii
CGCGTTAATTGCAATTTCGTTTGAAACAGGCGCAATTGCAACAGTCAGACGAAATAGGAACATGAAGACGGCAAGTGGCGCCAACTTCTGCCTGTCGCTAGTAAGCAAACACTAGCGTTGCAAAAGGCTAACTAAGTTGTAAAAATGAGTTTTGGACAGGATTTAAACTGGTTAAAAAATCATTAACCTTTTCTTAAGTAAAACTTTTTTGGCTAAGTTAACTTTTTGCAACACTGGCAAACACTCGGAACGACAATATGACTATTGCACGTTTTTCACGAAGCATCAAAATAGTCATCCAGAAATTAATATCCTGAAGCTCGGACCAGTAAGGCGTTGAACATTCTATCCTTCAAACTTTTCAGAATTGTTACCAATGCTTTTCGTGGGTGCATTAGTAAATCTTTTACTTCTGGTTGCATTATCCAGAACGTTTCGACGAATGTCCGACGCCTTGGCGCCTACATATCTCTATTGAATGCAAAGAAAAATGTTATTGCACTCATAAGAGGGTAACTCATAAACATACGAGGGTCTTTGCAAATGTTCTTTTACAAACAACAACTACTCGACGTATGAGAGACAGAAACTGTTCTCTATGTATAAGTAGCCTAAGGTATCCTCCATCTACCTGCGAAATTTAGTCATTCTAGTTTATCTGGGTGATAAATGATTGAAATTCGTGTTAAGTTAATGCGAAATCAGTTGGACGATTGAATGCAGTGGTCAGTCATTTGGTTTTCAAGTACAAAAAGATATCTCACGCCGATATCAACTATGAAATGTTGGAAATATTCACAAAAATGCCCAACAAAAATGACCATCGACAACTAAGTTGTGTACTTTTCACTTCGATAAGACACGTTTGAGACTTACTCCTTTAGTGAAGTTCGCAAGCCCTTTAAAACCTGCAATCATTTTTAACCCAGACAAGCCAGAATCCCATAATTTTGCAGATAGATAGAAGGTGCCGTACACAAAATTATCAACTTTTTCATCAATTGTTCATTCAATAATTGCTGTTTGCAAAGGGACTTTTGGAACGACCCCCGTATTCTTGGCAATAAATGTTTTGTTGCATGGAATAGAGGTATGTATGCACCGGAAGACAATTAATTTTTGGCGACTATTTAAAAAATAATCAGTGTCGAATGCCATTTAAGGACAAATGTGTCTCCTCTGTCTGTGCATATTTCACAATGAAACGATGCACGCATAAAACTGCGGGCACTAATATCAAATTGGAGCAAATATCTTCGTTAACTATAATATGAGCGTTTTGGAATACTGCATAAAGGCGGTGAGCAGAATAAGGCAGGTGGTGGAGCTCAGCGGAGCGGCGCCACTGCGATTTCGCAATCGAATGCCGCGCACTCTGCTGGAGCGAATGGTGGCCTCGGAAGGATCGGGACCGTTGCATACATGCCCCTCGCAGTAGCACCACTCGGCGTCGACAGTCGTTCGTCGAGGCGCCGTGTCCAGCGTGACTGCCGACTCGGTGCACACTTTAGGCGCGGCGCCCAACTGCACGGGCGGCAATGCGAAGAAGTCGGATAAACAGCCGCGCGCCACAGCTGCAAATTGGCGCCATTTTCGATTTAAGCTCGCAGAAAGGAATCGCCGCAGTACCTACGACCAATCGTTGGCCCGTATTGCTGTTGACACCGGTGACGTTGAGAGTGAAACATGCGCCCTTGCAAACGACCAGCTGGTTGCGGCCGTCGAGTTGACTGTCCCGCTTGCATGTGTCATCGCTCATCGGCACTTGACTATTGACCGAATGAGGGAAAAATTTGCTCCAGTGCTGAAACAATCGCAATCATCAATCAACGGTCAAACTGACATAACTGTCCAAAGCAGAAAGAGCCGAAACAGTTCTTCGCAAATATCTTCGCAATCGTGCATCAGTTAGGACGAAAGCGATCTTTAAATCAGTCAAATGTATGCAAAAGTTTACATACGTGCAGTGAACAGAAGAATGGTTGGCTAAATTAAAAATTAATTTTGAATCTTGGCAAAAAATTGTGCCTTGTTATACAAAATGATCTTGAGACGGATCTAAATATCGCAGGTTCATCATCATTTTTCAGGCTCAGGCATAGCTAATCGAAATCCCTCAGCTCAAACCTGAGCTCGAAACTAAGGTATAAGCTAAGCTTATATCTGAATAGTAATGATCAGTCTGTAAGAACACTGCCTACTTGGCCGGCCACGGTATGCGGCTTGTCATCTTCTTACTGATCAAAATATTGCGAGTATAAAAGTATCAAATTTCAGTGGCTTACCCAAACGAGTAGCTCGGAGGCACACAAGTAGCAGCTGGTGTCTTCGGCGAATAGTGGAACTACGCGACCAAACAGACAGCCAACAGCGAGCAGGAGGGGCGCGATCATTGTCGATCAAGTGCGGGTGAAGATTCGCACCGGTCGGGTCGATGCTCGTGTACCAACCCGTCGGTCAACAAACCGCCCCACGGCCCATGTGGTTCGCTCCCGCTCGCGCCAATGAGAGCAGGTCTCGCTTGCTAGAATAACGTTTTTCTTTGCCTGAAAGCGTCTAAATTTCGCAACTATGAGGAACGCGATGGTAGTTAAACGAAATATAGCATTTTCACTTTAATAAGGACACTTTAAAAATCGAAGAGACCTTTTCCAAGTCAAATCTATTAAAATGTCCTCGTCTTGGAACGTGTCTCGTTTGATTTGAAACGCGCGTTTACTATAGTGAAGATATCATCGCGAACAATCTCATGTACGAGAATTGCGGCCGAAGCATGAGAGGGATAATCGAGTTGATAAATCGCTAAATGGCGCTGTAACGCACGAGTGGTAGACAGTTGAGATGGAAGAGATGGGGGGATCGCGCGCGATAGACAGGTGCAGGCCGTGCAACGCGAGCAGGCACAAAGGGCCGATGAGGGGTGGGTCGGGCGACTGACTGACCGAGGCCAAGCGCGGCGATTATTGCCGAGCGCGGCGTCGTCGTCGCCGGAACCGCCGCGCCGCTCAGCGCCCAACGAAACAAACGCGCACCCAGCCTCTTGTCCCCGACGGCTCCGTGTTGTCCGTCGGACATGGCGACTGTTTACCGACGTGATTTTGCGCCGCCCGCCGCAACTCGATGGTCCTCAAGCGCAGCCGCCGCCTCCAAGAAGCCTTACGATCACTACGTGCGCGCCAGAAAGGCCTTCGAATGGTCCCATCAGTGTATCTTCGATGAAAATAATGACCGATCTATACCCGACGCCCACCTGCCCCACGTCGACGAACAATCTGTTGAAGAAGTCGAAAGCGAAGATCGCGAATTCGACGAAGGCGTGGAACTTGACTATGACGCTGAAGAGGTAGTTTAAATGCAATAGGGGCATTTGATGCACTCTCCTCAGACTACATCGAAATCATTTCTGCTTCTTCCAAACCAACTACTGATACTATGTCTACTTTAATAAGAACACTTTCCAATTCATAGAGAAAGTTTTTCAAGTCAAAACAATTTTATAACTTTCCTTATTAAAGGTATGTTTGAGATTTTTGATGCTCACCATGAGGCAGCTTACAAAACTACTTTTGTAAAAAAATGTTGTTCGTTTGCAAGTGCTCAGAACCGTTTTATTTGACAATACTTCATTCGCGCTAATGGAAGGAATGTGTTCTCCTAAACAATTTCCTCGTTGTCCTACGTCTCAGCCTAGGATTACAATGATCGATATATGCAGAAAAAGGCTTTAAAAAGTGACCAATGTACGAGAAAAATTTAAGGAGCGAGAATCGCCGACCGCCGATCACCTCGAAGCAAGGCCGCAGATGCGCCTTCGTCAAGAGGAACCGGATTTGCCGACCCCCCCGGTGGCAGGTCAAGTGCCCCATTTGGAGCTGAAAGGTCGGCTAACCCCGTCGCCACCTCCGCGACAGTTGCGAACCGCCGACCGTATCGTCTCATTCGTCGATGACGGTTTTGGTGGCACAAAAGCCATAGAGCTTAAGAAACTTCGATCCCGTTGGGTGCAAACACCCGCCGAATGGAGAGGTAAATTTGGAGTGACGCAATCGAGGAAGTGCACTGGCACCGATCGCTGTTGAAATCACAGCTGTTGTGATGATAATTGCGAGAGCGCCATGACGGATCGGATTCGGTGTACGGGTATAGGATTCCCTCCGCAACGTCACACCTGACCAGACAGTGCGTGGGGGTATTGGGGGATACGTACTTCCAGTGAGCTCTACACCTATTGATTCCAGGCGACATGAAGGTGTAGGCAAATTTCTGTCAGTGTGAGATGAAGAAATCACTGCACTGAGCAAGAATGAGCGCATTGCTGTCATTTTCGTTAAATAAATGTTACAATTTAAAAAAAGGATCGCTTACAAAGATATTGAAAATCTTAGGGAGTGCATGTCTCCAAGATGGCCGGCTATTTCACAATTTTGCAATTTGCAGTCGCTTTATGAAATAATCCCTGATTGCTGTTTCAGATACCGAACATCCGCTGAGATTCGCTCAAGGCGCGCTGTCAAAGGAACATGAGCATTATCGCAAACCTCGGCAGAAACATACAGCACCATTTTTGACTAACGCTCATCCAAGCGACCGCGATGCTGCAATTGGCTCTGGGAAGACGTTCAATGTGAAGAGTAGTGGAAAGGTGAGCGTGATATTCTACAGTAGATTATTAATTCTTGAAATGGTGTTGCACGACTGTTGAGCAACTCACGAAAGGAATACACTATCATTTTTTATCTTCTACAGGGTGGCCCCAAAAAGGATCTCTTAAATTTTTGTATTTATCTCAAGATCCACTTAACGAACAAAATAAGAATATACTCCACTCTATAATGCCATAAAATTTCGTCTGCAGCCGCAAGTATCCGCTGCTCGACGTTTCAAATCAACCGACGGAGCTAATGCTTTATTCACGCATGTTCATCGCACAAACAATAAACATCACGACACTATTCCAAGCGTCATACGCCAACACTCTAGCCGTAGCAGCAAGCAGGTGACGACTTTGCCACTGATTGATCACAATGATTGACTTGTGTTTTCAGCTCCTGCAGACAGAATATCAACGTCAGTTTCGCACGGCGGCGCGATTGGTTGATCTCGAAACCTAATATCCTATCTATGATGAAATCTCCCAAGCGCTATGCTGTGCATCATGTCTCGACTGGTCCATTTTATTATGTGCACTACATTGATCTCATTATCTTATTTGCACAACTGTGTTACTCTTCTTGCCTCACTGAGTGATAAATGGGTTGGTGTGCGAATTTTAACAATACCTGAAACTGTATGGAAATGAGAATGCAATTCAACAGGAAGAATTTCCTATTCAAGAGCCATGATATATTATTATTCAAGCGCGGTTCGTGGTCAAATTGGAGCAGACGTTACCATTCAGGACAAACGTGTCCAGTGGATTAACCTCAAACTGCGACAATCTATCACCATTAGCCGAGCGCAGTAGCGTACGGGCCTCATTCCTATTTATAGGGAACGCAGGCGTTTGTGGCACCCGAATACATTCCAAGCAAACTGTTTGAATTCTAGCAAGATACGATACTATGCGCCATTTAAATTTCATTATGGGCACTATTTATTTAAGGCTGAGGGTGGAATGCAATTATTGAAAATTTTAGCTCAAAATGAGCATTTGGCATAGGAGAATCTTAGAATAGTGAAAGTGAGCAAAAACATCTCGTTTTTTCTGCGAAAGCTTCGACAGTTCGTTGGCCTCGTTCCTGTTTACTTTCCTTCCCGTGCAGATTTTAATAATGGGCGCAAAAGCCAGATCTCACGAACCACTGAACAGAAGTCGACGATCAAGAGCTAAAAAGATCGAACATCATGGTGCTTCAATTTTCGTTTGAAACTGAACTTTTACGTATTCTTTTCAATGTCCACTCCAGCGCGGCATATAATAGTTCGGCCACAATAATTACGTCGAAACTAAACCAAATACCGAGAATTCCACCCATACCTGCGATGAAACTCCAAAAATTCCACAAATATTCTTCCGTATTAACAGGATACTCGAAAGACATGACATTCAGTATATATTCTGCTGTTGGTGTTACGAATACTTCTGTGACTTGAAAGTCAAATTGGAATGGAACTTCAGTTTTGGAATATTGCAAGTAGTGACATTCAGGTAGACAAGCTTTCATACACAACAGCGGATTAGCGGTGTCAAAGCTGGGCAGACACGATTTTAGATGCTTCCAGGAGCAAACTCTGAAAAAAGAGCTATTGTAAACAGGCTGAATTGATGTTTTACCGAGAATAACTGGTGTTCTATCATTCATGTATGAAACTGGATAAGTGCTTCTGAGAGGTATCTTACTTATTTTAATAGAAAAGCAGTCTCAACAGCGCGGCATGTCCCAAATAAGAGTAGTCAAACTGTCAGAAGATCGAGAGATCTAAATTGGTCATTGTCTTAAATACATATTTGCATTAAGTCAAGGATTCAATGTATAGAATACCTCGAACGAACAAACTCTAAAAAAGCGGTAAGTTCTGTAAAATATCGCTTTAAGTACAAGAAAAGATAGTGAAAAATTACGACGAAGATAGCACATAACCAATCGAATTAGGGCAACCCTATTTACTCGAAGTTAAAACCAACAGCGCATACGCTGCCTTTAATTTTGAGGGACTAACGATGTCTGCAAACAGTTGCGCCGACAACAAGACGAAAAATACGCAGAGATCAATTCACTGTTTTATAGGATGTCTGCAATGTAGATCGCTGATCGAGCTACTGAACGAAATCCGACAAGGTTAAATTTTCAGTAAAACACATTCCCAATCTTAATGGCAGAAAAGCTTCCCAACAAATTAAAAGTCGGTTCGATAAGTGATAGGATGCGCACATCGGCCGTTTCATCGAATCACTTTCGCCATCCCCGATCATTAATCTCTACAACTCATTCAACTGAACACAAAACAGAATTTTTAACTCGATAGTATCCGTGAAAGGAAGTCAAGTCACCCCATTACATCGATTATTTTTAAGACTCGTAATGCGAGAAAGAGTAACTTCTACTCTACTTTTCTCGTAGCACTAGCAGTGGTTGCAGAGCCAACGTCGACGCTGGGACACAGTTGCACTGTTCCTCCATTGCTTCAAACGACAGTGCACTTTGCACTCTTCCAGCCTTAACGTCTTTGAACATCTTTCAACGCCTTTCAGTCTTGGAAGCATTTCAGTAGCAGTCCGAATCGAAAGCTGAGTGTTGACAACCTGCAGGACTTCTACCGAGAAAGGCATTTGACCACCGGCGAATGCACCAATATCTCTGCCTGGGATATCGAGTGTTATTTTATCGACGGGGCCATTATTCAAACAGTAATATTCATTGCAGCTAAAGCGAACGGAGGGTACGCGACTGCTATCAATTCGTATACGAATGTATTCTTTTACTGAATTATATGGGTAACTGTTGAATGGTAGTCGATAGCAAAAATGCGTTTCGGATACGAATGTCATCTGTTGGACGTTCAACATATTCTCCACCAATGTTCCATTTATTTCGTCGAATTTCGAGGCATTAATCTCATATATTTTGCGCAGTTCCAGATCAAATTTTGTGAACAGCTCATTCAGAGAAATGTCGAGTTCCTCGAGCTTATTTCCAAACGCATCTGTTGCATTTACAAAAGAGTCCATGCCAGTTGCGTTGAAGGATTTCCAAACAGATTTCGGATCAATCACGTCAGCAGCTTTGTAGCTGTCGGTGAGTACCAAAAATTGATGCGATAATTGCAATAAAGGAAACGGCCATCGAGTATCTGCTGCCAACAGTAAATCCTTTGTCATGTTTGGCGCGATAACATTATTAAATTTCAAGTTTTCCCTATCTTCTTGCTGAAAAGTATTTTGGTCGATTTCAGAGAGCTCGTAATTGAGCAACGGTACACAAATTGTCGCTTGCGGTAATGTGATGGATTGGTTTCGCATAAGATTGTAAGTGAATGTAGACGGATTCTCGAAGTATTCTCGAGAGAATGCCCCGGCCATACTCAGCGTCAATAGGAAGCTTAACAAATAGACAAAGTTCCAAACTAAGAGTTCAAAAACTTCTTTCAGTATAAATGGACACGGTATTTTGGTTGATTCAATTGATGCTAGCTTTTTGATTAACGAATTAACTTTATTGTAGTAATTTCTATCTTCTTGGTCACGCTTTAAGATTTTGGACAGTTTCCGTCTCCCCTGAAAGTTGTTTTTGTCAGCGATAAACTGCAGAATGAAACCCTCTTTATTCATTATTAATCTCGACGCAATCGCTCTCAAAACAGGTTTGAATGTTCTAAACCCCTGTTTTATGGACAATAGTGGCGAAAATTGTTCGGGCTACGTACGCCTTAAGAGATGGGTGCTGCTTTGTCCATATCATCCATCCTCTTTCCACCCCAGCACTCTTTATAGAGGGGAGGGAAGAACCCATATATATTATGGCATAACGAAGTTAATTTTGATGAATTTGTTTACATACGAAGCTAATCTGCATGGAATTGTCCAAAAAATATGAACAAATAAGTAGAATAATTCTACTATGGTTGTGATATAAACTAAATTTCAAGAACAATAAATTATCAGACCTTAACGTATTTCCGCTTCAAGTAAGCGCCAATCAGTAGCATAGTGGGCGTGAAAACAAATCCTATTAAATAAACGACATCCAGACCAAGCCAAAAGCCAAGAACCCCTCCCATGGCCGCCAGAAACTTGTACGTATTCCAAACTAGAGTCTCGTCGATAAAAGGATAGGAAAAGTCGCTAAACTTAACAATAAATTCAATATCAGTGACTTTATATCCGTCAGCGTATTTCAGATTTGAGTCCAGTGCGAAATAAGGACGATTACATGCAGGCCATTTGCACTGACTTTTGCATTTTTTCTTCCAAATGGTTTTGGGAAACATTCTCACACAGGCACTGTAACGATCCCATGAACATTCCGAGTTGTTCAGCAACGCGGAAGTCGTATATGACGTACCATCAAAACAACTGCAGCTCATTTCAAGCGATTGATAGTAGCACTTCTTTACACAGGCCATTCGCAGCATTTCGTCTGAGCATCTCGTTTCGCCGTTAACTGTTGGCAGTTGGCGACGAATGCTTTCATACGTGAACAAAACTTCGACTTGACTTGCAGAATCCCTGTAAACATGAACGTCAGCCTCCAACTCAAATGCATCCTTTGACTCAAATGCCAAGAATGTGTTCATTCTTGTAATATTCAATAGGCGTATTTTCAGTCTATCATTGATGTCAAGAAAACAGTATTTGTCAAGTGGTAGATGATAGCATACAGCAGCAGACATGTCACTTCTATAACCTTCTGGATATAGTTCAACTGTTACTTTTGTTGGATAAATTATGTCGTAGTCATTCATGTGTTCTATCTGAACCGAAACGCGATTCATTTTCAAAAATTCAGTGCTAATCTTTTGTTGCAACTGTTCAAAACTAATACCCAGTTTAAGCACTATCTTATGTGCTTCAGTTGCAGCTGAACAAGTGTTGATATTTCCTTTGCCAAATATCCCGATATAAGATTGATCAAAAACGCTTGTATCCTTCCTCTCAATAGCATATTGAGCGATAAGATAAGTATAAACCAAAGAAGTTAGGGATGACCGCCATGTTTCATTTCCAAGAAAAGTTTCTTTATTCATATCTATTTGAGAAAAGTATTCGTCGAATTCTTCTTGAGTAAACTGGCCTAAACTGTATGAAATTCCTCCAATAACTTCATGGCAAACCATAGCAGGTGGCAGTGTCATTGTGTCATTAGCCATAAAATTAATATCAGAACGTGTGCTTTCTTCTCTGTATTGCTCAATGAGCTCACCAAACATTTTCGCAGTTAATACAATGCCAGTGAGAAAAAGGATAATCCAAATGGATTTGCTGACAAAAAACTTGATGAATGCAGGTTTTTTACAACCTGCCAGTTCACTTCTCCATTCGCCTTTCCAGATTTTTGCAAAAAGATGCTTCGCCGTACTTTTATCTGTATTGATATTCGTGACGTGATTTCGAAAAAAGTAGTTGATGATAAGCAAGATAGGAGTTGACAAAATAGCGTGTACAATCGTGACTGAATCGAGACCCAGCCAGAGTCCAATCGCTCCTCCTATGTCGCCGATGAGACGTTCCACCGACCAATCATACACCTCTTCAGAAATATGATAAATGGATGTATCAAATTGTAGTTCAATAACCGTTTCATATCCTTCCACACCTTGCGAGCAGCTAACAAGATATGAAGCGTATAAATTATTGGCACATACACGAAGCACCGTCTTAGTCAGTTTGTATTGCAATGTGCTGCATGAATCAAGACAAGCGTCAACACATTCAGCATCTTCTTTAGTTAAAACATTTAAAAGACATGATTGGTATGAATTGAAAGAACAACAGTCATACATATCTTTGGTATTTCTGGAATATTCGAGCAATGTGCAGGAAGAGCAATTGCACTGACGTTCAACCGCTTTGTAGCGGCATTCAGAAATGCAGTGCTCCTTCGAAATGCGAGATATTGCGCAATATGGAGTACCGTGAACATCGGATAGCGCGACATATTGTACCAACTGATTAAATACCAGCTTTACATATTGTGTGTACTTTATGTTGTACAAATAGTTCACTGCACTTATACTGCTTGTTGGGCGACCGTTTCCACTAAAATGGATCGAGATGGATTCATTATAGTGGTCTTGGTAACATTTTAATGTATCTACACACAAATAAAAATGTCTTTTGTAAATGAAAGGAAAATCACTGCGACCTGTTAATATTATTATTCGATCTCGTTCTGGTTCAAAGGAGATATTTTGCAAATCTAGCTTGTAACATAATTGATTCATGCTGATGTCTACGACTCGCAAGTCGCTACTGTTCCCTAAATCGAAGAAGTTAATTGCAGGGATGTATGCGAGAATATAGCTGTAAAGTTGAAATTTTTTTCCAAACGTCTCTTTAAACTGATTAATGTTCACATTCCATTTGCTGAGTGCCGGTATCAAGTGGTCTACAATGGCCGTCGATTCGCCATTCGATCGCTCCAACAGTGCAGTCATCGGATTGCAATCGTTAATGCGCATGTTTTCTGTATCATATATAACCGCCAGATAATAGTGTGCCAAATAAACTACGATAAATGGCCATTCAGCGTTTTCGACATCTTTCCAGGTCTTGTTATTGTTGAGGAATTCCTTCAGTGCATCGTTATAAGGGCTTACAGAGTGGAATATTAAAGATTCATTAGGGTAAAATTTTGATACCAGCGAATTATTATCCTGCAGCGACGCAATAATTTCATTGTAGTGAATCGGCAAACAGACGACAAGATTCGGTAGCTTTACAGTTCTGTTGAATTCCGGCGTTGATTGCAATGATATAGTATTCCTACGATATTCTTTTAAAATCTGGGCAGTCATCAATATCGACAAAATTGTACTCGACATGTAGACTGCCATCCAGAAGAAGTGCTCATAGCGCCGCTTCACCAAAACTGACCAAATGTTTTTTAATTTGACTTCATGAAATAGCTTGTTAAATTTCTTCGCAGTTTTCTTACTTCTGTGCTGTCCATAAAAGTATTTTGTACTCTCGTGGGAGTCGTCTGCCTGCGAATTCATGGCGAAGTGAATCTTTCGTGAGAAGTCCGTTCAGCCTAGCTTACTTCGATCTTGTGACTGTCAGTTAAACTGGGGTCTCTGAGCTGGCATGTAATGCCATGATTATGTCCGCTTTGCGCTCTTTGCGGCTCGTTAACACTGCAGTCATCAGTCGTGATATTTTAATGAACGTAACGGGGCGCCAAGGTATTCCGTCTGAATTGATTAGTGCTCATTAAAGGCATTCATGCGCAAAGTGATCGCGATCAAACTTGGAGACATAATTCATTTGATGAAAATGTATATAGGTTTTGTTACTTTGAAAAGAAGTATTGAACAATTTTATTTTTCTGGAACGTTAGGGACAAGCTACGTAACTCGCGACTAATCTCACTTCAAACTAACGAAATATATATTTAGTTTAATACGGTGTCGTTTGTTCCCTTATCGGTCTTTCCATTGCCATTTCTTAACTAGGAGTAATTACAGTAGATATTTATGACATAAAAGTTTTGCGTGCAAGTAATTGCAAGTTTTATGAGTTTCATAACATTGTACATCGCAGTCTGCGCACTGAGACAGTTCTGATCGCTAAAAAAGGCAATCAACTAGCTCATGGGATTTCACTACAGTAAATACACCCCATGCCAATCGCACACTTGCAAAAGGCGAAAGCAGATTCAAAACTTTCTTAATGGCAATATTAAACAATGAAAGAAGACAGTGGATTTTGCCTCATAACTTTCCAGAATCATTCTTTTAAGCACAGAGCTGTACAGACACCAAGCGTGAAATGTGCCAGACAAAAATTAGTCTACTTCACTAAAGGGCGTGCGTCGAGGCATTGAATCGATCTCTTGAAAGCCCTTCCGCCAATAATACGATAATGATCACAAATTAGCAAGCTGAGCATTGCAACTGATTGCTTAACAAGCGATAACAGCGAAAACAGCTAGTTCGAGGCTTTGAGTTTGAAACGTTTCATTCGCACCACTAGCTACTGTTGTTCAAAAACTGATCAGTTGTGAAGCTTGACACGCTTATTTTCAGAACTTCCTATGAGGTAAAGCTGCTGCCTGACTGCTCGTTGCCCAGCAATATCTGCTGTTCAGTGTCTGAGAGATCAGGGAGATGGATAACGCTAACCAGGTGTATGCGGGAGGGAATAGAGGAAAATTTCGTATGTCCCTCTCTTTTAGCAGTGCTATCTCAGTAAGGTACTTGGTTACTTCAGGTGGTGCGGAACACTGTAGCAGCATGACACAGAGATCAAGACTATGAGCAAGTGAGATCAATATAAGTCGGTACCATTTCATCCCATTTCAAGCAAACAGTTGCGGAAAGTAAATAAGAGAGAGCTTGTGATTGTCAAAGGAAATCTTACGTTTATCTCTTGATATAAAATTCTGCTAAAAAGGATCTGGAATGACGCAGATAATTGTGTCTCAACTTCACCCTAACACGAACGTTCAGTCGACTTTGTGTGAGTCTCAACACGAATTTTGTTCACCTGCACTGAAATGGATATGCAGCGTACCGTATCGTGATTCACAACACAATCGCGTTATTGTCATCCCAACTCGATCGCCGATCGACCTCCATTCGTTAGAAGCAACGATCGATTAGAACGAAGTCGGCGGGAGCTTTTTTGTGTTGATTATAACGTGAATACTCTGCGTGATCGATATGGCTGATCCAGTTGCCGATTTTTTGGCGAGAGAACAAGATGAGCTGGCCGGGCTCGACGACGATTCGGTGCCAACATCCGGTTCGTCGAGAAAACACTTCTTTTTCTGATAATGAAAGAAACATGAATAGGCTGATTGGGATAGTTTGAGCATGCTCCAGTATATTAGCCATAAGATTTGATCCAGCAGAGCTTAGTACCAATGCTATATCGCTTTCACCAGCACAAATAAAAAAGTTTAAGGGTAACTGCGGTGTCCTCCATCTGTAATGAGTGTACCATGTTGTTCTTAGCTGCTTGTGACAAGCTGACTGCGAAGCATAGCTATTTATTTTGTAATTAACCTACCGCTAAGCAGTTTGTCACATGTAACTGGTAAAAAAATATACGATGCATTCCTTTAAGCTAGCGACGGTCGCAGCTTCCCTTTTAATTGCAGCGCTATGACAATTTAACCAACATGAATGAAAGTAAAAGAATTGTTTGATATGTGCTGCTTCAGGAGCTGACACTCCTTCAGTCGGCGGAGGCGTAGACGAAGCGCCGATGCAGATGCCGGCGGCGGTTGACGACTTCGGCGATATGGGCGACGCTGATGGCATGGGCAATGCCGGTGACTTTGGTCATGGCGGCGGCTTGGCCGATGCTGGCGATTCCGGCGTTGACCTCAGCAACTTAGTCGACCAGACACCGCCCGTCGTCAACCCTACGCCTCCTTCCTTTTCGAACGTCCCCAGAATCGAACCCGAAAAGATCCGCAAATGGCGACAGGACCAAAAGCAGCGGCTTGAGCAGAAGGGTGCGTACTTTGACGTTGTTTGTTTTATTGTTTTTATAGGACAAGCTGTTGCAGAAGTAACTAAATAGAGGGTGTTGCTAGTACTTTGACACCCTGTGTTATAGTATTGTTTTTGCTGATTATTTTCAATGGAAATTACACATAACGTTTTGTATAATCACGATTGCGGCCATTATAATTATCAGTCTTAATATTTTGAGAAATTAAATTCTGACCACGATAAATGCAGCATAACCATCATGTCTGATGTTCATGTAGTTATATTGCGATATCGAAGGGAACAAAGACGATTTTATGCATTACAGACGAGGCGGAAGAAAAGAAGATGCAGGAGTGGCGAGGCCAAGCCAAGAAGGAGTTGGACGATTGGTACAAGAGCCGCCGAGACCAGCTCGAGAAGTCCAAGAAGAACAACCGGTGCGCGATACGTTGAGTTTTATGGGTTGAAGAGACTTTTACCACTCTCATGCTAATACCCATAGCGCCGTTATCCCTTTTTTACACATTGTTTGCACCCTCTTCCCCGAACAGAATTGCTTATGCATCCCGCCGCCCGCAGCACTCCGGAAGAAAAAGATTCTCAAATCACTAAGCGCAATGATTTACTATACAGTGAAAGTCGTTTAAACCGGTAATTGGGGGACCGACCAAACTTAACCGTATAAGCGAAATACCGATACAAGTGGAATCGGTATAAGCGAATTCATTGATCATTTGACAACTGCGAGCGTTTCAGCGCTTCGGAGCAAGACTTCATCGCCGAGCGCGACACGAGCGAGCCGGGCGCCGAGTGGGAGCGCATCACC
>NIUQ01004094.1:0-14975 GCA_002796945.1 Plectus sambesii
CCCCCTCCTGTTCTCGAAATTTCCCTTTTCTCCGGTTTTTCTCCGGTTTGGACAAAAATGAATCAATTGTTCTTGCAATCACTAATTCACTCAATAGAAACTAGAGCTCATTGAAAGCAAATATCTCGCTCTATTCACCCTCCCATTCGCAAAATAATTAAATATTCTAATGATTGTAATTAGGACTAAAGAGTACCTTACGTAGGTGATCAAAACTATCGCCTCTCAAGGGACATACAGATGGAGAGAGGCGCAGAAAAATGAGCATTTCTTAACACGCAGAACGAATACATTTTCGAACACAATCCACCATAGGATGAAAGACGGGCATTGGACTATAGGACTGGAGTGGATGGCCAGTTTTCACTCGGGGGCTCAAGGTCACCCTGCCCTTCGACTGGTGCAGACGAGATTGACATTGTGCACGCTCGCACATACTTCCACATACGGAAGTTGCGCTGGCGCGAATATTCTGAGAGATATTGCTACCTTATTTACCTCCGTAATATCCTCTAACTTTTTTCGTATACTAGGCATTGTTCACGCTTTTGGAATTTCCTACGCTTGATACCTCAGTGCTTTTTTAAGGCAAATGAGTATACGTTAGTTGAAATGTCTGTTCTTAAACACGGTAAAGTCAAAATTTTATTCTCATTCTTCTTTGCATTCACAGCAAAATGACCACTGAATGGCAAATCGACTGCTTCTTTATTAAAACTTATCGTAATTTGTTTCTGGCTTTCTTTCGAAGACGTTAAAACGAGCCGTGTGGAGCATGAAATTTGTTCAAAAAGTCATTAATTTTGGCTGTGCTCGAAAACAGAAGTACGAAATGCGGACAGGTATACAGGCAATTAAAATTGGTGTCTTGACAAAATATTAATTTATTCGTTTGTTAATAACGGCTTTGAGTCGGCTCTCTCTAATTTGAAATATGAAGCTTTGTTAATGATGTACTGAACGCTGATCGTCAGATCAAGACGCCAGTTTACTGCCTACTTTCTCTCTCTCTCGCTCGCTTGATCGCTCGATCGCTGCCCGTCTGCCTCTGTCCCCTTTCTAAAAGGACCATATGCTAATTTCAGGAAAAGAACAATGCAAGCCGAATCGGACATCGTCATCTCGCCGTTCGAACGCCGAGTCCGCTGGGTGTTAGAGACGGCGTACCGCTGGGTTATCGCGGCTATAATCTCTTCGCTCTGGTTCGATTTCCTTTTCTCGTCCATTTGGATGCACGGCTACATCTGGTCGCTCAATCAAAAGTACGAGGTGGATATGAGTGACCGATCGGCTGGTCACATAGTTGACCATCAACGAAATTTATTGCCGATGAACGACAGACTCGTCTATTGCTGTCTCTTCGTGGTCGCCGTCTGGTTAACCATGATGTAAGTTTCAAATTGACGAAACGGGCAATTAGTGTGATGTCCAAAGTGTCCAGAACGATTGGTGACAGGGATTTCGATTTAACTCCGCCATATTTCTTTTACTATTAGTTTTCTTGCTACTTTAGAGAAAAAGGCCCCTCGCCTCAGAAAGCAGCCGCTAGGATTCGTAAAATAAAATTCCAGACAAAGAATTGTAGCATGGCCCGAAAAGCGGCAATCCGCCTATTGAAATCGTGTTGTTTTTCAGAGCTGCTGGCTTTCGATCTTCGTTCAATATATGGCAGCATTTCAAGCTAAGCGCCTCATTGGGGACAATAGCGGGACTCATTCGCTGCTTGCAAATGAAGCAAAGGATATATCCAGCTATTCACGAAGGATTTTACGTTTACTTGATGGTTTTTGTGATTGGAATCATTCTGACAGCTCGAATTGCGTCAGTCAAGGATAGTGATGAAAAAACTGCAAAGAAAGAGTGATAATGAGTTGTCTCTCTGTTCTTCCAATGTGATAATATTGTGCTTGTAACTGATTTGTATTGATGTTAAATTTGATACACCTCGCTCCAATCAGAGCGAAGTAATTGGATTGGCTTCTCATGTGCAAACTTTATGATCAAAATGATGATGCTGGAAATGTCGAACAAACGAAACTTAAAGCGAATAAATGTCGGCGATTACTTCGCCAAAATTTTAACATAACGAGATTCGAAATGAATAAAAGCCATCCGATAATTTTAAAGCAATTTTATTAATTCAATCATCACTGTATCATTCACTTGAATATTGGTGCACGAAGTTTCTGCCGCAATTATTAAACTGAAATCTACAATATAAAACTTCAAGTCGACTGTAACGATTCCATTTTAAAAGATATCGTCAATATTTTGCTTCATACAATTGATTCATTTCTTCCCCTGCGACCGGCATCCATTACTAAAAATATATATTCTAACTGCATTTATGCGACTTTATGGGATTAACTTATTCACGCCATTAAATTTCTTTGATTAAGGCGAAAAATCAAAAATGAATCGAGTAGTTTGAGTTGGGATTGAACGCTGAAATTGAAAATTTTGAAAAGAATTATACGCTTTAAATTTTTCGTCTGCATGAGAATATTGAAGACATCTCTGATAAACTTCGCTGGGATTAAAGAGTAGTAATAAACTATTTCTTCAAGGTTACAACTTGAGAGCAGATCTTTTTGGACCTACTGAAACGTTTCAAACTGTGTGTCATCAGAGCATACAACGCTTTTATTTTCTCTTAATAAAGGGGAAGTCAATTCTTCGCGCGCACTTCTGTCCGAAACATTTTGAGTACTAAAGATAGATCCATGGCCATTGCTTTGAAACCTTGTCCCATCGCTAAGCTTTTGTGTATTATTCAAGCACGAAGCAGGTTCCGGATTAAGAGGAAGAATGAAAGTGATTTTAGAAATGAAGGGTGGATGTTTTCGTTTTCAAGAGCAAAATACGTAATTCTTTGTCCCTTGATTTTTTTTAATCGCTTTACAGATACTGTTGCATGCACAGTAATACCCCGCATACAAGAGAATGGAAGTGAATTTTGAAGAAGTTTGTTTATACACCGGTTTCATCTTTTGTAAAGCTCTAAACTAGTCAAATATTTTGATCTGATAATAGAGGAAAAAGAGTAGCACTCTTTATGGGTTTTGCGGGCAAATTTTTTCACCTTATTTTGCCCTATAGTCAAAACTTTTGTCTATAGGGCAAAATTTGTGCATAAGGAAAGGTCGAGTGAATAAAATTTTATGGCTCGCTCTGTGCTAAAAGTTGAAAACTCTCGTATGTATGGGTCTCCTGCTCTCAGCTTCACTTTGATTTCTTTGTGCTTTTGATTATTTGGCGAAAATTTATTTGTGCTTTTCGTAAACAGAGCGAATCAAGGTGGTTATTGGTTTCTGCATAGGTACGAACACAAGAAGTAAGTTAGCTTCAACAATTACCAAAAATCACGCACATGACACAGACCGCATTGTACACGTAAATGCAATAGCTGGCTGCCCAAAATGACACATCCTGAATCGGAATGTTCTAAATAACAAGCAACGGAAACGCTTAACAATCCTTTCCAAACTGACGCGAGAGAGCAAGAAGCAAACGTGTCATTGAAAGCAAAGAGGGGAAAGTAATAGAAACCTCCCATTGAACTGAATAAGTCAACTCGGCTCAGGAAAACAACGATTTTCATAAATATAATAAAGTGCAACAACAGTATGAATTTTGTACGACAAAGCATCCGAGCGAAGTCCATGAATCGTAAATAAATAACAACAGAAATAAACCAGATTTGATCTTGCATTCTGGGGCGCAAAGGTGCTTGTCTTTTGAGTCTGTGCTTTAACGAAAGGGTAAAGAGTAGATCTATGCGAAGCAAAATTTTGCGATGACATGGTCGGATATCGCTCAAGATGCTCAACAATATTTTTAGTTAGCGCAAGAGATAGGGAATTAGGCTTCAAGCTGCCCATGAATCAGGGATGATCATCGCTTTCTTCGGCCGTATGCCTCCGAGCCGCCGCCACCATTATTCACCGAACCACCTCCACCGTAGCTCGGAAACTGAGCCGGCTGCGGCGCTGGATTTTGATTACTGGCATGCGCTGGCGGCCACGGGTCTTCAACTTCGGGCGCCTGATCGACGACAATGATCGAATCGACGTTCTGACAAACGCATGTGCCCGGATTGCCTGAAGAGGGATTGTGTCTCGAAGCGGTTGCATTCAACGTAAGAAAATATATAAAAATGACAAATTTGATCTCTGTTTTGTAGGCAAGCTCTACTGAACGATCTGTTTAAAGTATATTGCACCACTAACCATCAATGCGTTGAATATTTAGTCCGTTATGATTAATGTGGAGCATCAAGCTGTTTTTAACTTAAACTTATTTGATCCTACAGATAATACTGAGCTGGTAACTTAGTTTTAATACTGAAAACATAAATATTGGACTTGCCTGGTGGTCCTTGTCCGCCCACTGGACCTTCAGGTCCTGGATAGCCCGCTTCGCCAGTTTCTCCAGGATGGCCAGGCCAACCGCGATCGCCAGGAGGTCCTAAAATATTCAATTTCATTTCCATTAATTTATTTAAGATATCTTTGCAGTTTTGCAATTAAGTAAATTACTATCGCAAACATCAGACGGCAGACGATCCATTTCTTTAGTGCATTGGATAGATTTAGACTTCTCAACGCGAATACGGCTGTGAGGTTCGAAACATGCGCGATATTTAAACAGTGGATAGAGTTTAACTATACAAGGGCAATATTCATTCAGAATGTTCCAAAGTTTTCACAAGGCAACCTAAAGTTTTGCCTTACAATTGATTTTCAACTCAATTATCAGCTAAATATTACTAATGTGCTTTAATTTGCACGTTGCACTATGCAACGCCTTCCCGCATAAAGCCAATTATCAGCGACATTCACTAAATTTAAAAAGGCTTTCAAATGGAAATAATTGTAATGTATGCAGTTTGCAGTTTTGCCGCCTTTATAGTCAAACCAACACTTACCGGTCAAACCATTCTTTCCAGGAAGACCAGGAAGACCAGGAGTGCCGATCGGTCCATTTGGACCTGGATCACCGGGTCCTCCTTCGGTGACGTGCGCATCGGGCGTCGGTCCCTTGTCGCCAGGTGGCCCTGGTGGTCCCTTGTAGCCTGGCGGTCCATCAGGTCCCGGTGGTCCGGGTTCACCGTCTGCGCCATCGGTTCCTAAAATGTGTCGTTGTTTATTGATCGGTAATAACTTCATTTAGCCTATATCTCAATTAATCTGTCCTTGTTTGAGCTAAGAACTGCGAGGAAATGAAAAAGTTACTGTTTTACTTTGTTTTGGCATAGATATCTCAAAAGAGCATCACTCTGTGTGATCCAAGAGTAATGACTCATGCCCCCTTTATAATCATACTTACAGTCGCGCTTATATTGAAATGCACTGTTTTGATTTATTATTCTCGTTAAAGCGCAAAACAGTTTAAAATTTCAGATTAAATGCAATGAAATAACGATTCGCTCTACATTTAGAGCATGCCCGCATTGAGCCAAATAGTGCGCCTTAGAATCCCCTCTCCTCCACCCTTCATAGTCAGTTGCTTTTTCCTCTTCGCCAATTAAACTTTACAAACCTTTAGCTCCATGTTCACCAATCGGTCCTGGATCGCCGGGGAAACCGGGCCAGCCCTTGATGCCAGGCGGGCCTTTCGGGCAAGGACGACACGGCGGCGGTTCGCGGATGCCAAACTTCGGACACGTCTGATTCGGCGTATGTCCAGGAATGCCGGGCGGTCCCGCAGGTCCGGGCATACCGGGCGAACCCGGAGTGCCCGATGGGCCGCGTGGACCCGGTGGACCGGGGATGCAGCATCCTAAATTTTACATTTATTACTTCATTAAGTCTATCATATAATAGCGATTTTTTCGGAATACTGCCTTGTGGTAATTACGATTGCGGAAATGCCGCAATTGGTCAGTTCTGACGCGGGCGTGGCGAATTTACTTGCGCACGCTACGATCGTTCAATCGCCTCATTTCCGCAGTTGTTATTGCACTAGATTTGCGAAATAGGCCACTCTGGCTAATTACTTTGCTCATCTACTTCAGTCGAAAAGTCGCATTTATTATCGTTATCTGGTTTGCGCAGTATCTTGATGTACTATAATAGAACTGCACCTTTAAAGATTGCGTTTTAATAGATAAAAGAATGCTGCATTGGGTAACATCCTTGACCTTGAGCGAATAAACATTAATATTTTTTAAATAGTTTACCGGGACATTCGGTCTGCACAGGCGTGCCAGTGACAGTTGGATCCAGAGGGGCATTCTGATTCTGCCAGCCACCATAAGAGGGACTCTCGCCGCCGTACGTTTGTCGAGCTGTGCGATTTTTGGGGTCGAACCTACCGAATTCGACCTCGAGCAACGCCTCCTGATTCGACAGCTGAAACAAATGAGGTAATGAAGAAATGCTTTAGACATAGTGAGAGAGACGTTATTTTTAGTTAAATGCAAGTGATCTGTCAAATATATAAACAAAGATGAACATCGCCGAAAACTTAATGTCGTACTTTCGAACACTTAAACTTAATGAATGGTCTCGTTCAGTCACTCATCAATTTGGGATAGATTTTATAGTCATGATTTTAGGCATCGGGATCAAAAATAGCTGCAAAAGTGAACATAATCATGCAATTTGAGGAGACGAAAGTTTTTTCCCGCTTTTTCCATTAGAGAAGGCGCTATTTATTTACTGAGAATATTTAAGCGAAGCAAAGTCAATAAACGTTAAATCATTACCTCGCAGTAGCGCATTTCGTTGTCTACGTATTCAATAGTAGTCTGGACATGATTGTACATAATTGGAAGAACGATGCAGAGAGTGGTGAGAGACAGGCAGCTAAAGGCGATCTGTAGACCGGTAACGAGCCGGTACACCTCCTGGCGGCCGCTGTTCGGTCCCAGGCAGAACCGTCGATAGCCGTTTTTCTCGGCCCCCATTGCTGTTCACCCAGCCGGCTAAAGAGAAACCGGCGCGGTGTTGGTTGTCGGTTGCGTCCGAAGAGAGCGCGTAAGAAGCCTGAAAGTCGCATAGAGATGAATGCTGCAAATTAATAGTGGTAGAATGCAATAAAAGCGGGTGAGAGTGCCGTCTATTTGGTCTGCAATTAACCCTTACTACTAACTGAACTTTCATGCAAGTATCGTGCAATCGTAGACTGAAATTTGGCGGTGATGAAAGTGAAATGATGAAATTATTACGTCTAAAGAGGTGCAGGTCTTCTGTTGATAAGTTACATTCAGCTTCGGCATAAAGTCAGCACTTACGCAAAGATCCACACACTCAATACTGAAACGCCAGAGTTTAGACTAAAAGTAGCCATACCTTGCGCTTGAAGGCGATGTGTCTGCAGAAGAAGAGTCGAAACTTCTGCCACAGAGTTTTAGTGTCTTCTTTGTCGGCTCGTTTATCAACAGGCGTCTCCTTCTTCGACTGTTGATCGACTTCGCCGGGTAGCTGGCGCGTGGCTTGGGCAGGGGCAGGGATGGTGGCGGATTCCGATTGACTGACGGGGGACGGAGTGGTAGGAATCGACTGATTAACAATCACTTCGGGTCGGGCCGACTGTTCTTCTTCTTCTTCAAATTCAAGCGTCGCCGACGACTCGACCGCGGCGGTCACCGTTTCAGCCTGCGCACTCGTCTGATGAACAGTATTATTATCACTGTCTTCAGCAGCGACACGAATGGTGGCGCTCATGTCCGCGGGTGTAAAACAATGGGCGTTGCTGTGACGGAGCGGCGCGAGTCCAGGGCGGTCGGCGGAAGGGACACACTTGCGCGCGCTGCCGCAAAGAGGTAAATGGGTCGACTTGGTGCGAGAAGGCGGCGAGCTATGCGCGCTCCAGTATCGCCTTGCACGCGCTCGGTTGTCCGCCGACGACGACGACGCGCCACCTTGCAGCCTTGAGGTTGCGCCGCGACCTCTCGTCTCTGGCGACAGTCGGCGATCGGCGATCGGCCGAACCCGGCGGCGTGTCACCAATATTTCCCTTTCGCTCGGTCGACCGCTCGACCGCCCCTGCCTCGCGCCGCTGATCAACTAATCGAAACAATCGTGACCTTGTTGAGTGCCCGTCTCGTTAATTCCCGTAACTTTTTCTCAATGCCACCAATTGACTCGCCTATCGTACATCAATGGCTGGTGCATCTCTCAATTCGCCGCGCGCGTTTTCTTGACCGATGTGCGTCTCATGCAGCGCAGCACAGCACCGTTCGTGTCAGTGTACTAACGAGAGTGGGTCACGAATAGGTGAAAACAGCAGAGATTGTTTTCGTTTCTTCAGGCTCAGCCGCCCCCATCGCCGCTTGGATGTGTCATCTCGCCATTCAGTGTGGGGCTCGGCTATTGGCCTTCTCCGAAAATTCTTAAGTAAAATTCTAACACGATAACAGTGGCATTCAGTGGCCGATGAAAAGAAACGGATGAAGCGAAAGTTTTTATGCCTCTATTTACGGGCAATTACTCCGCGCAATGCACTCTCAAAACCTATAATGCATTTTCAAGGCAATAAAATTTTTATTACGTTGAGATTGCAGTAAACAGCAGAACAACTCTGCAAATAAACAGCCGTTCCCACGAAACATCCCAACTAGCTATTTTACCGTCACATAAGATGCAATTCTTTATAATCTCATGCTGTCGATCCTTCTTCAGAAATGGCCCAAGTTCAAAGAGAGCGCTTTAAAGATGAAAGTGACTGAAAAATTGCATGGTTGAGATATCTGCTGTGAGATGGAGAATGTTTTCACTCGACGACCTGCGGCCATCGGCTGATCAGGGCCGGCGCCTAATGGACATCGTTTGAATAGCGCATTCGCTCTTTGAATGCTACTCATTGAGGTGTCGGTCAGTGTATATGTAAAAGGCGAGACTGCGCCAGAATTTACGCGTCTTCGCCGACGAATGCATTTTACGCCAATAATATTTGTGACTTTGAGAGGATGCGTCCCGCCGCGTCAATCTTCAACGTTTATTGCCGATTTTAGAGGTCAGGTCAATGCAAGACGGAACTGTACTGTGTGGTGTCGAGTGGAAAAAGAAAATTCTCGAAGTAAGACATCATTTATGCCAGCGGAATAAGGCTGCAGACGAACATTGCACTCTATGGCCTCAAAGATTTATGCGAAACAGTCGAATAAAATAGGTGAATGATCAAGCAAAGAAGTGTAGCACATTCTTGCGGGAAACCAGCGTAGTCCATTCCTGTATTACATTATGGAAATGAGCGATTCGTTAATGAATACAGCCAAGAAGACACCTCGGCGAACAACAAAATAACAATCTCATATGTTCAGCAAACAATACTTTTTGACAAGAACAAAATCAACACTCGCAACCTGGCACAATTTCGAAAGTGGCGCGCAATATTTTAGATAGACTGAGAGTATGGTAACTTGCAATTTGCTTACTGTCCATTTTGTACTACCGGCGGAACTTGTGGCAGGGATTTAGATTCAAGAACTGGAGCAGGTGAGAGTACCTTGACACCCTCGGGGATCTCTCCCTTGTTCGATTCATGATTAGCAGCTGCGATATCTTCCGGCTTTGGTGCGCTGCTTGGCGGAAGTTCGCTCTGCTGGCCGTTGATTGGCTGTTCGCGTAAGTAGCCAACCCTTTCTGCTCCTCCGTTCGCCGCATTTAATTCTTCACGAGTGCCTTCACCACGGCTGCTGATGACTGGCTGGCCAAAGGGAGTTGGATATGACGGTTGGGGATAGGACGGCTGGGGGTAGGATGGCTGAGGATATGATGTCTCTGGTGGAGGACGAGGCGGGCTTGGTGCCGGAATCGTTCCTCGCACGTCGGCAATAACCACTTCCGTTTCTTGGCAGACGCAAGTGCCAGGTGTTCCTGAAATATTTGGCGTAATTTTCTTTCTCATCTTTGCACACCGAATACAGTGTCACTCAGAAGCAGGAATGGATGATTATTTTATAAAGATTATTATCGCAGAATGGATGAAGTGTTACTGATAGAGGTGAGCATCTTGAAGATTGCAATAGCCCTGACTCAAAGTGAAACGATGTTGTCTCAAGTTAAAAAACCCCCACAATCTCGCTTTTATTTTCATCGGACCGCGGACCGCAGACCGACAATCTTCGGGTTTATAGCGGCAGATTGGCTACTCCCTTCTAACAGCGTCTCGCATAACATATTTTTATTGTCGCGATGAGCGTCAGAAATATTAATGCAATGCAAAATAGAAGAAATTCTACCAATGAAGCACAAAGTCAATTAGTGCCAGTCTTACCTTCGGGTCCTTGTTCGCCAGCAGGTCCTTCATGTCCAGCGTCGCCGATAGGTCCAGGAGCGCCGGGCGGTCCAGGCCAGCCCTTTTCTCCTGGCGTTCCTGGGTAGCCATTCTCGCCCTGAAGACCAGCATGGCCAGGGGGACCCCATGGACCGACGTCACCAGCTTCGCCAGGAGGACCGGGAATGATGTGTGCTTCTGGAGTGATGCCCTTGTCTCCTGCGGGTCCGAATTCTCCATCAGGGCCGGACGAGCCGGGAGTGCCGTCGGGTCCTCGAAGACCGGGGTTGCCATTGCGACCTGAGAATAATTAGTCATTTCAGGCGCTGACAATGAAGCACCTTTTACGTTTGGGGAATTTCGTTGGGAACACTTCTCATGCATCCAAAATTTCAGGCGTTTCAGTTAATAAAATCAGGATAGTTTAATTTGTAACAACGAGATGATATTCTATGCATGAAAAAGTTTCAGATGTCCATTGCCCATCATCAAATCTTATTCATCATTTTTGAGATTGCACTGAATCTATACTCAATTGTCTCACCTGGTCGACCAGCTATTCCTGGATCTCCTGGATCACCAGGGAATCCGGGATGACCGGGCACGCCGCGCGGTCCTTGTGGGCATGGAAGGCATGGCGGAGGCTCAAAGATCCGCTCCGGAATGCAGGATGCATTGGGGGTGGATCCGGGTCGACCTGGAGCGCCATCTGGTCCAGGAGCGCCATGCAATCCAGGAAGTCCAGGATCACCATTAGGTCCGCGAGGGCCGGGTTGACAACAGGCTGAAACTTTTGCATTGTGACATTATTATGACAGCCTGAATAAGAAAATTTTGGTAGTACTTTTCCTATTACCAATAAAGATCGCTAAAGTCAACGGGGGGCATTACCCTCAACGTGTTGCGAGCTATGAATTGGCATCCCAGGACAATTGGTAATCAAGTTATTGAAATTCTGCTCATGCTCATGGTCAGTCACTGCGAGGGAGGAATAATGGAAATAGGAAACAAAGATAACCTCCAAGCGAGATCGAAATTCGCAACAAAAGCGCTCAGTTCGAAAATTGTGGACAAGCAAGTCAAAAGATTCGATGCCATTGACTTCATCTGCAATTGCAATAGTTTTTGGGAAAGGCTTGAGCCCATCGCAAAGAAACTTGCACCCTTGTAATTAGCTCGAAGTAAAGACTACAGCAAAAATTTCTAAGAGCCGCACCTGGACATTCCTGGAAGCCAATGTTTCCGCCAAAGAATGTCGCCGGAGCGGCGTTGTTGACATTGCTGGAACCCCCGTAATCCTCGCTTCTTCTGGTGCGATTATAGGCTCGCTGTTTCATGTTGTCTTTCGCCGACTCCATCTCCAACTCAATGTCCGCCGTGGCTGCCTATAATTNTGTTGTCAGGATCTCTACATGTATACCAGAGGAATACATTCTTGTTAATAATATAATAGTGCTAAGGGCGTGACTAAGTCTTAATTCCTGCAAATGAAGTAGTAACATAATAAATACAGTGTCCAATTACAAATTTTCGTTGAAAACTCGTTGTTTGTGACAAACTTTAGATATTCTCCAAGTACTTACACTGCAAAATCGGAAGTCCTGCCTTGAATAGTCTCCAATGCTGGACACATAGCTGTACATAGCGGGGACGACTAAACACATAGCGAGGACGCTGAGAACGCTGAATACAGTGGCTACACTGATGATGAACTTGTACGCATCCTCCCTAGAGTCCGAAATCACCTGAAAAAGATGCGGATATTTTGAAAACTTGCATTAGTCTGTAGTTCAACTACCAAAAGAAAAAACAAGAGCTTATCAGAGTGCTTTACGAAAACTGAAGAATATCTAATAGAACCATAACTGCGAACAGATATAAATATCGAAATAACGAAAGACAGCGAAGCATATAACTTGCAAATCCAGTTATTAAACGGTACAGTGAATTTCAGATTGGACTAAATATGCTCGACTGGCGAAAATGTGAAGTCCACAATGCAAGGCTTATAGCCGAGTAGCAGATATTAAAGTGAAAAGCGACGAACCTCGGACGGCGTTCGGCGATGGTGTACGCCGGCCACCATTTTTGCGCCTCGGCTGCTTCGTCAGGCGCCTGGCAAGGAGAAAGGAATCGCCCGAGCCGCGACGATTCGATCAGCAACGAAGTGATCGGGGACGATTGGCTGTAATGGACGGGGACCAGCGAAGACAAAAGCGAAGAGAAGGGTTCGGCGCGCAAGTTAACTGGATCGCCGGGTCGGGCTCTATCTCGATGTCGACCTCGCCCGCGCAACCCCATGCCCTAATTTTCCCCGCCTCTCGCCCTTCAGTCTTCGCTCACTTAGTTGGCGCACGCCTCTCGTATGGCGCGAATACTTTCAATTTCGTTCTCTTACTCTCTGTCTCTGCAACGCGAGCAAGGGGCGGGATAATCTATGTTACACCGTTGGTCTGGAAGTCGGATTCGTCGATGATGTAAACTGGACGTACCACGAGGCGGTGGCCGTGTGACGATCGACAGGCCTTCGGCAAGCAAACCCAGGGCACGGGTCGCATAGGTGACGACGACTGCCGAGCAGAGAGTGAGACGATTCATTCGATTAGTAGCGTACGATTTTCAATAAACACGCCGTTGTAGGAAATGCATTTTTCTCATTCGATAGAAGGCAATCGCAGCGCGCGTCAGTAGGTCAGAAAATTCTGGCAGAGGGGGAAATTCTCTATGAAGATGAAGGAAGTGGACAAAAAGATACTGAGAACTGAGCAGTAGATATCGTGCAAGATGATGATGCCTCACAAATGTCCACAAGAAGATGCCAACATTCATAGGATGTGATGCTTATATCATATCCTTACTTTAACAATGTCTGCACATCAAAGAGGACATTTTCCAACATCAATCACTATGAAAAGAGTTTTCTTTGAACTAGAAGATAGCCTCTTCGGTTTGCAAAGTGTCTACATTAAAGTGGAAATGATATGCATAAATGTACTGAGTTGGTTCAAATAAGCGCCCCCTCAAATTGATATCTTTCTCTGTGTAGTGCAGTATTTCCTTCTCAGAGAGAGATTATTTGACAGCATGAAAAGAGTAGCCTTCGCTTAACTTAAACCTTACTAATGTACACAATCTTTGGTTGGATTGGAACCTTAACACCAGAGGAAAGATAGACTGTATGGGGCAGTTTTTGGGAAAACGTGAAACTATTTTGCGGTTCTTTTGAGATAATGAGACAATTACTGCTAATCGCTTGCTTTTCCGAAAATGCCTGTTTAATGCAGGAGTTGTAAATTAAGCTCAGTATTCCACATGAATGTATCAATATTTAGGTTGAAAACTTTCTGGCGTTCTCAGGCTGTACTAACGAACTAATAATACATTCTTGGTAATTTTATTACTCCTCTTACCCTAAATTGTAAGTATTTTTGAAGCATAAACAGCGCTTAGTTAATAAAAAAACGAATTTTTTGTGATATCCTTTCCGAATCTTTTAAAGTGCTCTTCCTGGACATGCAATCTGATCCGATTTTGACTAAGATAGTCGCTATTCACGCCGTGAGCGAAGACGATGCGAACTAGGACAGTTTTTGGTCGACAACTGACCTACCACGAAAACATATCCACTAGGAATGAATTTTTTGTCCAGTTTTTGTTTCTTAGGTAAACGTTAACCGAGTACTCCACTTATAGCGTCATTTGAAATTTCGGTCAGTGGAAGGCTGTGTTGTTTTGTGATTGATTGCATGCCGACAACTATTGATGGTATTTGAGCTCTCTTCGGCCAATTCAGAAAAATAGTTGTAACTACTAAACTCCTCTATTGTTAGATAAAGTTGCACTCGTGACAATCCTTCTGGATTAGAGTAGATAAAAGCGAAAGCTGAATTTTGAACAGTATTTCTGACCCTTTCCTAAATGTCAGGGCATCTCTTCATCGCGCCGAGTCTTTAACGTAGCATGATATTCTTGTAGCAGGACTGTTATATCGGCGATCTGCTGCATAAATAAAAAACCAAAAATTGCACGCGAACAGTGTAGGATTTAATGTTAAAACGATTGCAATTCTCGCACTATAATTTATGTGAATTAAAAATTATCGAGGTATACATTCAGCATCGTCGCCTTGAATTATAACAAAAACGTAAATAAGAAGAAAGAAACAGAATCCAAGAGGATAGAAAACTTGGCACATTGCGTCCAGGTAGCGAGCGAGTCTGTGGTAATAACGACTCTGTTCCATATGAATGTCCGCTTCAAATGACGAAATATCTGTTTCGCGGGATTTCCGTTCCTGAAAACTAAGGTCATGAAAATTGCACACATGCAAGTCGCATTGACAAATACTTATAATCAAGTGATCAGTGATATCTCTCAGGTATCGATCTAATTCAGTAAGGGGTGCGTTAAGTATGAACAATCACCGCGGCTGAGTCATCTTGCGCGCCTCCAAATGCTTAAAATGTTCGGGCCCAATAATTAAAGCGTGAATCTAAGCTTTGAAAACGACGACGATTTACAGTATGCGACTAAAATAAACAGCCAAGTATCTTTCGATTATGTACCAAATATACTTATGGAAGATGAAGTGCAACTTATAGAGAGAAGCGCTTCAAGAGCACAATGACTTCATTCCTGCAGGGATAATATCCCAAAAGGGTTGCAATTATAATTTTGGATAGGGCGTTGTTTGGTAATTTGCGATAGGCGCTGGGGGAATTCGAAGCAAGTATGTTTAACTGATTCTTTGT
>NIUQ01004095.1:0-14945 GCA_002796945.1 Plectus sambesii
ACTGATTTCATCGAGCGATTTGCTGGACCGATTTTTAAGTTGGTCAGAGTATTCAGTACATGGTTTACCACAAGCTTCGGCTTAACTGGAGAAATGTTACGGCGGAAGTTTTCTTTCGGTTCCATGGCAATATCTCTTGGGCTATGACGCTGTAGCGATATGAAGTTTCTTCAGAAATGAAATATGAATAGTACTTGTTTCGACGGCAGCCTTAATATATCGTCAATTGGTGTCTGCAATTAGAGCGAATAATTTAATCAAGCTGTCGTGCATATTATTAAAGGGACAATCAAAAGTCATCTAAGATTTTATGTGGTTTAGTTGAAGGAGGAGAATTTAGCTATTGTTTGATCCTTTCAAATAGAAAGATTATGAATCGTTCTGGTTGAAGTAAGGGTGGACTAGTAGGAGTTTGAATAAATTCGACGGAAATTTTGTTCGATTTCAAAATTGAAAAGTGTGAGTATTTCTGAGAAAAATGTTTAATTGTATGGTAACAGAAAGAATTCGGAATGCTGCAGTTTGTTTGTTATATGCATAGAAATAAACTTTTTTTCTCTCAGGAATACCCACACATTTTAGTATGCGACTCGAACAAAGTTTCCGTCAAATTCATTCAAACTACTACAAGTTCACCTTCATTTCGACTATGAATCTTTCTATTTAAAAAGATCAAATATAGATTTTGAACGAAAGACATCTCAAAAAAAAATAGAGTCTGCAGTCAACTTCTGAGTACACTGTCGCAAGCATACTATCGAAATCTTGTTCATTGAAATTCAATGAACAGTTCAATGAAAAACAATAGATAATTCTTTTGGTGCGAGAATAATTAACTGTTCATTGAATTTCATTGAGCTAGATTTAGAGAGTGGGGTTTACGGTATTCGTGTGCAAACGTCTTAAGTACGGTCACAATTTATAAATAGCGGAACTTTCTTCGCGGTGTTCTTGGAATGCTTCTGATATGCAAATTTTCACCACCTACACTTATGGTAGAAGAGAATTCGAAGTCGTACCAAGAAAAACCTCTACCTTATTTCTTATGCTCAGGTACACGAAATGGTAACACTCAATGTTCGCAGAACTATGGTATTAAGAAGGGCAAAAAATAGTACCTGTAAGTGGAGGCGCGTAGCTGGAACTGGATTAGAATTACTCTAGTCTCAGTATCTCCTCTTAGCGCCACACAGTACGATCACATACAGAGAGGGGTGAAAAAAGTAGTAAACTATTATTTTCGCAGTAACTTGGAGACGACCAATCCAACGCCAATCACCTTTTAACCAAAGGTTCCTTGATAGTTCTTACACCTTCTGTCAAAGTTTCAGCAGATTTCGGTAAATATGAAGCTCGCTTTAACCATAGAAAAATTACTAGCCCAAAAAACGAGTTTTCAGCAAAGAAGCAGTTTCATAACTCAACGGCACTGGAATTTAAAAGCAGTCTGTTATTTGACCAAAAATTGCCTCCCTAAGTCTCAAATGAGCATTTAATCAGTTCAGTTTGTTAGGGATGTTGAGAATCGAATGAAATTATCTACCGCGCCAAGGTCTTAAAATTCTTGCGAGCAAGTGCATGTTGTGTGTGTTGCGATGCGACCGTTACGACTGATTTGTCAAACGTCTATTAATATAAGAAATATCTGAACAAATGAGCAGCACGGTTACAGTTCCGTGTTCATTAGAATCGAAAATCTAGGTCTGAGCTTCATTCAAGCGAACGGCTGGATGATCAGAATCTTCCCCCGTGCGTTGCGACGCGACCATTACGACTGATTTGTCAAACGTCTATTAATAAGAGAAATACCTTAACAAATGAACAAAACGATAGCGGCTCGGTATTCTTTAAAATCAAAAGTCTAGATCTAATCATCATTCATGTGAAACGTTTGCGTGGATGGCCGGAATCTTCACCTGGGTAACGGAATGTATCATTCTCTGCAAATGGAAAATTTCTTCAACGCAGAAAAGTGCATTCTACAGTATCAAAAAATGATTTACCGACGACTACTACTAGTTATCACTTATTCGCGACGGTGAAAATCAACGTACTTTGTTGCATTTATCTAACCTAATGTTAAAATTGTATCACTCATAGCAGTCAGATTTGGCCGGTCTGTGTTTTGGTCTGTGTTTTAAACATGGCAATAATTGTTAACAGCGTTGTCGATGAACAGATAGGTACAGGAAATTCGACAGTTCCTTGTACCACAAATTATGCTCATTTGCGAATGAGGCAGCTAATTAATCTATTTGATGACGATTAGATGTTTGTGCGACATATACCTTAAGACCTGTCTTTTAGCATTGGTCATATGCTCAGGAATTTTTTGAGTATGGTCAGTATCTTCTAGACGCCAAGAAGTGTTTACGGCGTCTTATCTATTTGCGCATCACTTAGATACCACACCCATGCGCATGAGACCGCTAGATGTTGGCCGAAGTTCGGCAAACTCTGCATAAAGTTGGATGCGTGCAGTTGCTGCCTGTTCGATAATAGGTTTAACGAATCGGAAGTTTTCGTCTCCTTCTTTCATTCAAGCCCTTGACCACAAAATCTCTATTTAGTGCTCTAGTTTTCGATAAGAATATTCAAGTTTCACTCAAAGTTGAAGTAATCAACGTCAGAAATGAATAAAGTTCGTCTGGATGAACTGGTTTTACTAAACTGCGCTTCTCTTTTGGATTTTAAAAGCCGAATCGGGTTGGAGCGGGTCAGTCGACTTTTTGGGAGCGTTTTGCGATTGGCGAACATGGCGAGCATAATATCGCTGACGATTGGGCATGATGAAATCTTGTCGACAAAAGAAGAAAGTGGAAAAGTAAATATTTCCATCACTAGCGGTTCGAGGCGAGCGGAATGGTCAGTTGTAGCTCCTGAAAAGCCAATGAACAGTCTGCCTCAGCAAGACATTCACTCTTTAAAAAGAAGAAAATACCAGAATGAAACAGTCAGTGATCTGCCAGAAAATTTTCTTCCATCATCGAATGCAAGTATGAGTTATGAAAGAACAGGAATTGAGCGTATACTGTTTGAAATTTTTTCGCGTTTTACGCGCGTCAAATGTTTAAATTTTTGTTCGGCAGCCGAGTGGGTACGTTTGGCTGTGGCCTTTGTTCTGGAAAACATGGTCTCGGAACATTGTCAACAAGCGTTTGTTAAACAGCTCGCATACAAACCAGGAAGAAATTGGAATAGATCGCCTCACACGAACGAAATCTCAGAGTGCGACAGTCGCTTGGTTGAGTTATTGGCTCCGATGCTGAAACGATTCGTGATTCTGCATGGAAAAATACCCCTGGAAGACACTGACTTGTCAAAATGCTTTTGGACCGCTCTTTCAACGTGCAGTAATCTGAAGAAAATATATTTATGCCGAAATTGTGATGGACCAGATCTCTTCTTAAATGCAGATATACGCGACTGCTTGAAGTCACTGAATATCCACGAATTTCATACATATGGAAATAATGAAACAAGTTTTAACGCGGAATGGATTATCGAATCCTTCAAAAGTAATAAGAATTTGCAAAAATTATTTATAAATCATATAAAGATAACCATTTTGGGGCAGTTGGCCACACCCGCAGTCTTGTCTATTGTTGAGCGACTTCGATCCATTGAACTTCCAATAAACACGCATGAACTTAACTCTGATACTCCATCCATTTGCAAAATCGTGCGGGCATTGCCTGAGAAAGGTTGGGTAAATGTTGAGCACGTCATCTGTAATTATGAAACGCCCGCCACTGAAGAAGAGCGTATGATAAGTGCACTCGCTTTTTGGATCAGACTTTCCAATGAAACGCAAAAACCGATCAGGCTCTACCTGCGTGCATTGCGTTCACATCGCGGCCATTACAACGCGATCGCAATCTCCCGTCAATCAGTCGATGACCTCAAGAAGCAAGCAGAATTCGTCGACATTAGAATTAACCATCACACTGATCGAACCATTGCGCAATTTCATCGCGCCAAAGTCACGCTCTTTTTCAAGCTTTTAACATGGAAGCCGTATCTTACGGCTGAACACTACAGCAGGTGTACAGCCCACGTTGGCTAACTTAAATTTTTGAAAAATGCAAGTTATACAAAAATTGCTTTCACACTTCTCAATATGATATCAATTGATTGCGCTTGCGCTAGCTCTATACATGGCAATGGTTCACGATTTTCTAAAACATGCTTAACATACTGGATCGCTTACCAAAGGTTGTAATAAAAGTAAAGCTACGTCTCATAACTCTTACATCCATCTCTTATATCACTGTAAAAACGATAACTGCAAATGTTTGGGGAAAATTGCTTCGGGTTACGAATAGACGCAGAATAAATAAATAAAATTCAGAGCCTCATCTTCAGCTTTCATTAACCCATAGTTTGCTTCGGACAAGAAGGCTTGTTTTCCAACTGCGCATATATCAGAATTACTGGGGTCAATTTCATGCACAAGTGCGAACGCAGTGGTTGATGAGCAAATCGATATTAACAAGAAATAGTCGAAAAATATCAATCACTCCGCTTGCAATTACGCTATTCTACAGTTGTGAGTTTTATTAAACAGGCTTTTGATGAATAAAAAGCTACCCCCACCGCCTACACTATGAACGAAATATTGTTTTTCTCCTCTGCCTTTAGCATTATATCAAAATTTCGGAAATTTTTTGACAAGCAAAAAAAATGACAGTCTAAAGGCATATTTGAGAGGCCAACAACACATATAAATGCCCTCAGTTGTAGGCGCAAGCTTTTCCATGTAACCCTATCGTGCTGCGGAAGAAAGTTTAAAGTCGATTCCGCTGATATTTCGATATAAGATAATATGTGCACGGAGATCATATGCGTAGTCATTTCAAATCTTCGTACTTTACCGTAACAAACACGTAAAACCAACAACAGGGGTAAAGCAGAATGAAGCCTAACCTTCTAACGTAAGAAGATGATAAAAGAAAACAGCTCTGACAGAAATCAAGTCTGCAACAACAAGTCGACAGATTTTTCGTTCTAATTGTTTAGCTTAACATAATTTGTTCAAAAAAAGACGTTCGAAATTATTTGCGTTCGGTTTTATTCTGCTTTTCCCAGCTATAAACGGCTTGTCCACAATGCACGAAAAACAGAGAACACGAATTGACAGATAATTCTCAAAATCTGCCAAGCAGAAATTTGACATATTCCTAATGGCGACACTAAAGAGAAACTCCGATCCATCCTAACACTGAGGAATATACCGTATTTTTTATCAGCTGCGTGTGATAGGCTGCTAACGTACGAAACGATACACCTCATCCGGCCAATATACGTCTGAGCACGCCACATGCGCATGCGTTAATTTACTACGGTATGCTATGCATGGGCGTGTGGCGTGTTATAACGCAATCCGGTCGGATGCGGAATATCGTCCACGTATCGTAGCTAAACGGTCAGTCGAGCGCAACATAAATCAATATGAAGTGCAGCTGAAAACAATTTACGGTTCATTCCCCTCAGATAAGGATGACCCTAGTTTCCCTTTAAAATTTCAGCGAATGCAAATCTTCCCCTAACCCGTCCCCGTTATAAGCATTAATATTACTAGTGATATTATAAGTAAACATTCACAATAACAAAGACATCACATCGGGCAAATTTCAAATCACATTTTAAATTCGCGCTTTGCTTTCATGATCATCAGTTCCATGCAGGATGAAGCATCCTCTTTGCTGTCGTGGCCGCCGACTGAAAAGTTAATAATTTAGCGATAGACCGTAATCTGCCACAATCAAAGTTTAACTAAATAGTATAAATAAATACGTTTTTATTGAATCAAAAAATTGAACAACAGTATTGCTTTAATTTTCGAAAAATATTTCATCCGATATAAAGCTTAAAATTTTGAGTCAATGAGCATCGAGAAAGTCAAAAAAAGAAATCCAGAAAATTCAAAAATATCCACAAAAACGATCTCACCATCTTCCTGAATGATTTTCTGAAGGCTCTCGCCGACGATTGTCTTCAGCGCTCGTTTGTAGGGCGGACCCAGTCGATGCGGAAACACGACGGACGTATCTACCACCTGAATCAGGAAGAACGCTTTAAAATTCTATATAGTACGGTAAAGTGAGATTGTCACTATTTTATACCATTCCCGTTCAATTAGGATATTTCCCCATTCAAACAGGAGGCTTCGCATATCAAAAAAAAACATTTTCAAAGTTAAATCAATAAAAATAATGTCTAATTAGATTTAGAAAACGCTCATTTTAAACTGAAACAAGAAAAGGTTGGAACTGAAGAGTATCCTTAGGAAAGCAAAATATTATAAATTCACTTTGATATGTAAGTTTAGAAATAGTCACTGAACACAATAAGCGTTGGCATTGAGCGAAACTCGAATTATGGTAGAAATCGCTTCAATGGGATGACACTTTCTGATCAACGATAGTACAAGATCGAAAGGAGACGCGTACCTTTTCATGCACGATCTTCAGCGCTTTCAAGTCGCTTTCCAGACTGTGACCGATCAGAATACTCTCCTCATTCACGAACTCAAACAGCCTCTCTCGAGCCTGGAAAGAAAAATATCAGCGGATGTGCATATGTTCGTGTGTCGTATTCTGAACTCTCTCCATTAGGCCTCTATGTTTATGGAACAAAAAACATGGCAATATGATGACCGATCGAACCTATCTTGCATCATAGCGTACTGTAAATACAAAGGAACGTTAGAAATTTGCATAATATGCAAACTGTACAGCGCATTTCTCGATTTTGAATAAGGTTATCAATAAGATAAAAACGTTCCCACGGGGGTCGACATTCAATCGAGAGGACACTGCCACTTGCTCGTCACTCACCTGATCCAAGTCACACTCGGCTGTCTCGAGCAGCTCCGGAGTAAGTCCACTAAAACGCGTGTTGCAATCGGCGATGCGGTGCGGCGGTCGAACGATCACGTCGAGCACGAGGTCGAGCGCCATGTCCACCACCGATACCCGCGCCAATGCCGATCCCCACACTGTGTAGATCATCTCGCAGTCGACCGCGTACACCTGAACGAATTGGTAGATTTAATGGCCATGTTTTTAAGGATTTCATGTATTACGTTTTAGAAATTAAAAATCAGATTTTTAGGATTGTTATGGATTTCAAAAATCACTATTTAGCGTCATTCAGGAATATCGCTGGCAGAACTATAAAGTTCAAAAATCGGCGGCAAAGTTTGAATTTAAATACTGAAATTCAAATTCCCGCCACAATTGCGTCAGCATTTTCTACCGACCTTCTTGCTCCGGCCGTCGTATAGGCCGGCAGGTGACGGCGAATGGACAAAGTTGAGCAGGTCGGATTTCCGCATCGTATCGGTCACGTGACACTCGGCCACACAGCAGCCGCGCGTATTCAAATCGCTGCCGCAACAGTTATAGCGAGATTCCCATGCGCCCGCGGCTGTAAAAGAATGGTTTTCTCTAATACTTTTACAACTTTTGGCTTCAACCGCCAGACGTGGCTGCTCGATGCGCCAGTTTCACAATGCGTAGTTCAAGCAGAACTTATGGGATATACTTAATCACTGCGTTACGTACGACTTTAGCTCATGTACGCAAAATGGGATCAATCCAACGCTGCCTTCTGAATCTTGCTTGATCCAATTATAATACCATAACCCAATATTCATTTACTTTAACGCAACATTTATTAGTGAATGCGTGTGATTGAAACGTTCAGTGGCTGTCTCATCTTTTAACTACCCTATACCGAGGAACTAAATAACATCCAATATTACTCTGAACAAACAAAAGGTCTGTTCGTCATAAAATTCATGTTTGAGGGATGTCAACTAATTAGAGTACAATAGACCAAAGATTAACTGCTGACCAAAAGTGATGCTTTTAATTTCAATCTTTCATTAAAGGAAAATGACAAACATTTCGTCTTCCACGCTCGTCCATAGTGATAAATGCACTCTTCCGCTACCGTATAGAAGCCCTGATCCGTCAATCGATATTCGGTCCCACAGCGACTGCACACACGAGAAAAGTCTAAAATATATTTTTTCATGAATTTTAAGACAAAATTTGAGTAGACATTATAAGGGATCGCAAAAAAGTTGTTAAAAAGGCTGCTAAGGCTAGCCTTTAGAAAAACGAGGAATGTTCGATTTTGTCGTTTCTTTTTTCGCGTCAGAAGAAACGAGAAACTCATACTGTAGCTACCGTAGCCAGAACAAGAAATTCGAAAGATATAGCCGTCAAAGCTATTTGTGATTTATCGAACTACCCTAAAACAGTGAAGGCGGCGGGAAAGACTGGTATTACTACTTACTGTATCATATAATAAATCAACTGACTCGCCAAAATAAAGCCGAAACCGAAGACAATAAAAACAAAGCGATAAAGGTCCCCTAGTAAAAGTTAAAATAATGATCCCCTACCACGGTCGTCCACAATGGGTCTCCGCCGGGCGTCCTGTTCGTGCCGTTTAAACGAGACAATTTCAGGATTGTCGGGATCCTGGATGGGAAATCCATTACTCTCGAGCTGTTCGGCGGTAAGTAAAAAGTTCTCAGCCAGACAATCGTATAAGGTGGGCTCGTCAAGACTTGTGTTGCGCACTTGCCGGCTGTTTAAGCCGACTGTGAACGATCCTTTCGCCTTTCCCGCGATCACCGCCTCATGCGATATCGAATTAGCTGAAATTGCTTTGGATAAGAGATAAGAATATTGCGAGCATTTTATCGCTTTCATGAAAAATATAAATTAAGATTTAAGGGTAATACTCAAGAAACGACGTAAAGATATAACCCAAAAATAACTTAATATTTAGCATTAAATTTTATTAATATTTAAGAACGTTACTTACGCATTTAAAACATTTCATTTAGTTGAATTAAATGTTACTTGATATCATTTGTGGCGATTTATCGTGAGAAATGTGTGAGTGCGAGACTGCAGTTAAAATATGTGAGGCTTCAAATCGAATCCAGTACGGCGCGCCATTCAGCGAATAATCTACAGCAACCGAACAGGCATCGCCAATGACGCTCTCTAACTTCACACAGTTCAAACAACGCAGGCGCGCACGCTTTGAAAATGGCGATATCGCATTCGCATTGTAAATGATTACTGCAGTAATCATTCGCAAGTCATAAATGGTTTTTAGAGGTCAGTTAGGCAAAGTTTAGGCCTAAATAAAAGTTAACACGTACTGGACGAAGCAGAGGGGGCGCTATGGGTGGCGCTGCACTCGCGTAGCCTCTTCAGAACATTCACCGCCGCACTTGTGTATCCGCCTTTCGTCGATGCTCGGTCTTTTATGGCTTTTTCTTCACCTTGTGCCTGAATTTCATGATCATATTTTTAAATATTGAAAGCTTGGTCAAAGTCAGCCACTTCTACGTTATTTTACTGTGTCTAATTCTTATTCCGCTTTTGGGGTTGTTCTGGCTGATCAGACTTGCCGCCATTGGCTGGTAGACGACGCTCAGACTATTCGTAATCCCATACCGCTCGAAATATTGAACAAATTTTAACAAATGGCTTCTGTTGCTGTTCAATCAAATTACTAAGGCATGCGCAAAATTCACAATAAATGTTCAAATTAAGCGTAAAAAATGCTTAGCAATCGTCAAATTAATATCTTTACATGACTTTATACGTCAAAAATAATTAGTTTGCGTCCTGTCTCCTCAGCTTGTGAATGTATTCAGTGACATTTTGATGACAACAATCCATTCATTCTAAACAGCCAATCCACAACTAATGCCAACTCACAATCGTTCTGGCCTCATCCTCACTCGAGCAGAATTTGGCGCATTCCGCGTGGAACATATCCAAGTAGCGCTGGCGCAATGCCAGCGGTATCTTTCCGCTCTGCGGCTCCAAACAAGTCAGCCTGGCCGGTTTGGCGCTAGTGTCGACCTGAAGCATTTTATTGTCTCAATAGAGCGTTCTTCATCAAAGGTGGTCACTTTTGCATTCAATTTTGTTATAGGGCACGCAAAAGCCCCAGACACCTGAGTCTATTTCAAGCAAACAGTTCAAAATCTAGCAATATACTATACTAAGCGCGATTTAAACTTCATTTTGGGCACTATTTATTTGCGGCTGAGGGTTGAATCCAATTTCTGAAAATTTGAGCACAAAATGAGCATTTGGCATAGGAGAATCTTAGAATAATAAAAGTGAGCAAAAGCATCTCGTTTTTTCTGCGAAAGCTTCGATAGTTCGTTGATAATACGAAACTCCGCCTACAGACTTATGACACAGGACGCTCTCGCACTTGTGTTGCATAGCAACAGAGGATCAGTTGCCATGCAACACGCAACAACTTTAGTTCCGTTATTATGGATTAATCATCTAATTTCGGTTCTGATTACGTTCTTATGATACCCCAAAATTGTACTATACAGAATATGTGTACCCGGTACTAACGATCCTGAACCGTAAGCGAAACCTTTAATTAATTATTCGCGCGCCTCACATAAATAGTCACAAAGATACATATAATAGTTAAAATAGGTTACAGCGCCTTATTCCGAAGGTAGAATTTGTGGCACTAGTGGCGAACTATCACGGCGCGTGTAAACGTGAATTGGCACAATTTCTTGCAAAGTTTGCTGTTTGAACGCTAAACTCAATTGATCGACAGGAATCCACGTTTATGCGCAGTTTGCTTGAAATAGACTCAGGTGTCTGGGGCGTTTGCGTGCCCTATATCTCTGCGTTCAGTTATAACGCTAATTTGACGAAATTGAATGAACAGATGACGAATAATAATGATAGACCTTGTAAGTATTGAAACACCCAACTTCAGCATCCAAGCAGGAAACTCCGAAAATCACCCACCCAAAATATTTTTCATTCTCGAAATTTCTAAATTCTCACTCCCATCACAGCCCCAATTGCAAATACAACCGATATCGGACCACTCATAAAATTCACTCAATAAATGGAATACCATACCTTGACGAGATGAGCTTGACGCTGTTCGCCTTTGGGTACGGTAGCCGCTGAGGCGCCATCTCGATGACTGTTCGATAGCCCTTTCAGATCTTGCTTCCTCGCTTTGGCGTGCGGAGTTGTACTACTAGTACCGCTACTACCACCACTGCTCTCTGCCTGAATAAAGAGAGCGTAACTGCATGACAAGATTTGCATGTTCAGCAATAATACAGGATCTTTGATCATAATTTGTCGATCTCGCATTAAGTTTCATTGTTTCTGAATTAAGTTCAATCCTTGCGCATACCAATTTTCGACTTCAGTAGTCAACATGAACGTAATGCTGATGAATTCAAATGAAAATAAGACCAATAATAATGAAAAATACTGCAATAATAATATAAGTGAACGTACAGCGCCATGTTTGCGGTCGATAGCATTCTTCAGCAAAGCCTCCTTGGCGTCCTGCAGCTTTTGAAAGCGCATTTGTAACTGCTGAGTCGGCGTCGGCAGATGGGCCTTCGACTGCGCTACATTATATCTCTGCCTCGACGCGCTCTGAAAGCATTCATCGATTACCCTTTTTTACGTCAACAATTACACGTCGTCCGAATCGGCTGACGTCACTCTATTTTGAAAAATTAGCGGTTTTTCTGTACTTTTCTGATCTATTCTTGAGACTCTACTTTTCATCAGGAACGATTCCCAGGTGGCATTGCTAAGCAAAATTGACAAACGTTAACATGTTATCTTGAAAACGGCATTTTTTCATATACTTCAATACTCCACAATCTATTAAAAAACTGCTCAATCAACTCGCCGATAGTTTACAACTTATATAGGCGAGTTTCATGCACTGAAAGAGTGAAAGCGAAAAAGCAAAAACGGAATCTCGGGTGCCGGAGTCGAACCAGCGACCTATGGATTTCTTTGTGACTCTACAGTCCACCGCTCTACCAACTGAGCTAACCCGAGATATGAGTGCCGCAACCGAAGGTGCCGTGTTGTCTTCAGTGCGCAACTAAGTAAGCGCTGTTGACATTTAGCAAAAAAATATAAATTGGTATGGGTGATTCAAAGATAAAAGCGTGCGCAATGTTTATCATGAAATGCTTAAGGTCCTGTTTTGGAAGATTTCGTATTAAAACAGACCGCACGCTTCGCCAACACAACTCTGCTGTCTAAAGCAAACTTAGGTCGCAATAAGACAGTGCCAAGAAATGAAGGTAAATTATATTAAATTGTTAAAATAAAGCACGCTTACTTCGATAGGACTAATTCAGATAAATTCTGCAATACAGCGCATTACCAAATCTTTAAGCCACAAGCACACAACTATTATTCTGGGCTCAGTTTTCTACAGTTAAAGCTTGAATTTGACTAGGTCTTTTGCAATCAAAATGTTGCACAAACATTACGTAAAGACAAAGCAGAGAGTGGTGGGAGCGTCTGCTCGCTCAAGAATTCATTGCGTTTTAGCACACGATATTAATAGACTGGGTGATTGTGATGGGAGAGGTTGAGGGTAGTTACACAATTGCTGAACATGAGTACAAAATTTTATGATCCTATGGCATTTATCTTATTCACCATAACATTTACGAAACCTTCTACATACGCGGGCACCTGCTTATCGCAATGCGCTATATTTTGTAATCTTTTAAATGATAGATGATAAATTAATTGTACTCATATAAGGCACTTGAGTTAACCCCAAAAACAGCGTAGTTTGCGTACAATACCCAATCAAAAAAAGACCAACCGGTTGATTCGCGGCGGCGTAGGCAACCCGCTGTTTCGCATTAGCATCAGCACTCGAAGTACTCGCAGGTTCAGACTTGGTCATCTTCTCCGTCTTCGGCCGTTTGATAGCCGGCTGCTTCCGTGGCTCAACATCAAATAAGTCATCGATGCCGACCGCATCGACTGAAGACGACGAAGACGATTTCTGCTTCGGGGTCGCAATCGGGGAGGTAGAGGCTGCCGCCGGGAGGATGGCTGTCGGGTCGTATTCGTCCTCATCGCTCATGTCGGGTAGAATAGCCTGAATAAGGGAACGCGCTTATTTTTGTTGCAGCATTGGCTCGCGATTTCTACTGTTGGGGTTTGGGGCAACAATTTATACAGATGTGCGCGGTCATACAATAGGAAAGGATGTGAGGTAAAAGGAAAAGAGCAGCGAGGGAACAGACCGGGCGCGGTCAGAACGGATAACATGAGTGAGGATGAGTATGATATCACCGCGGACATGATGCAACTATCGTTGATCCGACCGCATCCCACAATATATACCATTGCCACCTTAATAATGACACTTTTCAATTCAAAAAGGGCGTTTTCCAAGTCAAAAAATGCCGCTTTTTTAGTCTTATCGATATTGAAAATGCTCTATCTGAAGTGGAAAGTGTTCTTATTGAAGTGGAAATACAGTGGAATTCGCTTATAGCGGTTTCGGTTATACCGGTTTTTCGCTTATACCGGTCAAATTTAGCCGGTCCCGCAGAAACCGCTATAAACGAATTCCACTGTATTATATTTGTCAAACTGGAAAAAGGTCCGGCGACAGGCCCTTGCGACAGGCCGGCCGATTCTCTCCAGTCGCATCAAACATGGCCCAATGTCGCATCGCGACAACGGGCCAGAGGAGCGGACCCCGCCACTCTGCGGGACAACCGCTTAGCGGACACTGCGAAAGCGGTACAAACGCTGAAGGAAAAAAACTGGAAAAAGATCGTTTACCTCGTCTTTCTCTTTCTGCGATGATTTCAGCTGCGATATAGGCGTAGGTACGTAGCCTTTCGACTTCGTCCCGCTTACTTTCGCTGAAGGTTTTGCTGCAGTTGATTTCTGCGTCGTCGGCCTTGGCGGAGGCTGAAATTGCGAGCGGTTACAATCAAAATTCTTTGCTCAGTAACAAGAAATCTTACATAGGATATTGCAAACTGTTTCTAAAGTCGATACCACTTCTTTCTATTAATTTAAGCACGTAAAAATCAAAAAAGAGCTCGAGAAACACGTAACGAGCATGAGCTCAAGTATTAATCGGGCTAAAGGGCGACCGGTACGAGAGAGGTCCTAATGCGATTCTCGCCTGATTACAACGTTTGTATTCAAATAGTACCGTACGGCATTGCTATGGCCATAAATTCTCACGTAACATAGTTCAAATCACGCGCTTTCGATTACGGTAGCCTTCGCGTACCGGTCGCCCTTTAGCCCGATTACTCAAGTATGGTATAATCACGAATATTACCCAGCATTTCACTAATCTGATCGCACCCCACGGCACCAACCTTAAGCTGTTCCTTCTTAGTGGGCACATAAGCAATGCCCTTCTTCTCAGCGTCGACCTTCCGTTGCAACTCGGCGATTTGAGAGTCGATCTCCGCCAGACTCTTCACGTACTCGTTCAGTTTCACCGCCTTATCCGATGACGACGTAGATGGCGTTCGTTTCACGACAGCCGCCGACAATGCCGCCTTTCTGGAAGAGAATTGTTCATTTCTGGAAGAGGATTATTCATTTCTGGAAGAATTTTATTCTGTTGACACACACTGCTCAGATTGATTTCACTGAACGTATGCAAATGTGAAAGGTTACTGCACATATTTCTGCTTTGTCATCACTCATTTATTCATAGTATGTGCAATGATAATGCCTTTTATTCGAATCGTTAAATCGTCTATAATATTACAGTTCATTAAAGAAACAACAAGAAACAATAAAATCAAAGGAAATTGTTCAATTTGATTAAATTGTATAATCAACAACTGAATATTTTCAATAATTTACGCCAACTACCAATGCACAACTTGAACGAACCTCATCTGAATGGCTGACTTGAGCGGAGCGGGGGGCTTCTTCACTTTTTCATCTTCCTCAACGAGCTTGGCCCGTTTTTGTGGATTCAGAATCTCGTCGTCTATCAGCTCGGGCACTCCCCGCTTCTTCTCGGCAACAGCGCTGGCTTCTACTGAAACATGTAAGTGCTGATATTGGCACTGATCCAATGCGAGAGTG
>NIUQ01004096.1:0-14922 GCA_002796945.1 Plectus sambesii
TTATTTCGCACTCGCAATGGCTAAATTTCGTTTCCGACCGTTTTTCAGAGCTTAATTGATGATTGATTGATTTATTGTTGAATTCAACAGTGAAATATTTAATTTTAAGTAGGATTCGAAACATTTCCCTACGTAGTCAATGGGGTTCCGTATCGCGTACCTTAGCTAACGTCTTTGTTAACGTTACGTTAGAGTATTTTTCTGAAATTCTTATTTAAGCTAGAGTATGCGATATGGAATCGATTCACTATCGTATTCCGAAAAACCAAGCCAAATAGATCAGAAAGTGGGTATAACTTTTAAAAATCGCGTATAATTTCAGAATCGGCGTCGGCAGAATTTGTCACTGGCGACATTTTCGCTTTTAAGAGCGATGGATGATTCGATGGATCACCTGCCAATCCCTCACATGTCGGTCTTGTCGTCGTCGGTGCTCGAGTCCCACGACTTTGTCGACTCCACCCACCCTGCTGCCTCCCTTGCTCATTTGGCTGCATTTCGCGCCAATGGCTTCCTCTGCGATGTCGAAATTGAAGTAAAAAGTTTGCTTTTCTCATGTAGAAATATATATATATTGTTTTTGCATTTAGGGTTGCCGATTTTTACCGTTAGCACTTTAATTAGGAAATCTCTGAATTAAAGAAGACGTTTTTCAATTTTAATTCAGATTGGACATTTTCCTAGTCGAATCAAGATAGGAACGTTCCGTTTAGTTTTGAAAATTTACTCTTGGAATTGAAAAATGTCGTTATTTATGTGGAAATGGTTATTTATGTATTAAGAGTGTCTTGCGATAGTCTAAAGTTGATTTACTGACTGGTCAAATAAAAATTCTTTATTAATCATAACCTGATTTAGGTGGAAGACAGCATATTCGCCGCTCATCGATGCGTCCTGGCCGCCTCGATTCCCTATTTCTGCTCAATGTTTTCCTCGGAAATGCGCGAATCACGGCAGTCCCGAATAATCATTCAGGTTGGTTGGATATTTACGGAGAATTTATCCATTGCTTAAGTGGTGATTACTATGCTGCTGAGTGCAGCCAAAGTTTTGATTGCAACGCGTGTTTACGATGCTGCAACAATGACAACATCAAAATGACGCGTAGTTGTCACTGTTCGCAGTCTAAACGGTTACGGTATGCTTTTTGTTGCAGGATATACCAGCGGCTGCATTTGAACTGTTAATAGACTTTGCGTACACGAGCAAGGTGCAGATCACCGGTGCCAATGTGCAACAGCTTCTCTATGCCGCCAGCATTCTTCAGGTTTCTTTCCATTTTCTAAAATTTGTTCAAATATTTATAATTTTCAACAGAGAGTATTAATATTAATCTTACTGTTTATGTGTAGCTCAATACGATCTGCGTTTAAGTGACCATTTGTTTAATATTAATCTCTCACTGAAATAATGACGCTTCCCTGTACAATTAATTTAATAAAGTTTCCCATTTGACTCAGATAGTGCATTTTTTAAAGCGGAAATGGTTATATTCTTCTCTTATTCACAATGTACTCTTACCGCTGCTCCGTCTCAGTGTTTAGTTCACCATAAAGTGATAGATGTCTGCAAGCTTTTGACTTTTAATCAATCGTCCGTCACGCTATCCACGTTCTTTGTTCGGCATTATTGCGTTTTGAAAATTCGCGTCTGTTTTCCAGCAAAGCTACTTTACGCCTCGATACCGCCCATATTTCACCCCGAGGCTGTTAGATAGGAGCTATTGAGTGCGCGTTTAATTAACTTTAACGCATCATTCTTGTAGGTGTGTTGCGGTTTCCATAGACCTTGAATCGGTCGCATTGAACGATAAGTTTATTGCATCGATGAAAAATGCTTGTGATCACGAAACAATACAATATGAAACATAAAGGCTTACTAAAATTTAAAATATCATTTACATGTAAAGTGACGTCATTGGATTAAAAGCGACCGACTTCAGATTGACTCCGTTTGCGCGGCTTGCCAGCGCTTTCTGACGCAGTACTTGACAGTTTCCAACTGTCTGTCGATCCGCCACTTTGCCGAACAGCATAATTGTGTTGGTCTGATGCAGTCGGTCGACGAATTCGCCGTCGATCATTTCCAGGTGATTTTTGGGTTTTCGTTATTTCTGCTTGCAGAAGTACAACACGGATGGCTCATCTGTTCGTTTTTACTTCACGCTAGACATGGGCGTTGGCTTCGACATTGATTTATATAGTCCTAGGATTATTGTTGCAATTCATGCAGATTTAGCCACTATTATTTATTTGTCACATAATTGTATATTGTTTTGGGTAGTCTTTGGCACTAACTAAGTGGTGTTCAGTGAAAAATTAATATCAAAACAATGCATATATGGTCCTCAAATTCCTCTGTGAGACTTGAATTCGCGCCATATATCTTGCGTTAATTCCAAGCGGCTGGCTTCATTCAGTTCAAGCCAGCGAATCGAATCCGAATCGCAATGCAACTGTTACATTTGTCAGATGTAAGCGTTTTGTTTTTTCAGGAACTGCGAAAGTCGTCCGAGTTCCTGACAATCCCGCTGAGCCATCTGATGGATTTGGTAAAGAGTGGCGACCTGCGAGTGAATTCAGAGCAGGAGGTGTTTGAAACAGTGGTGCAGTGGGTGGCGCACGGTCTCGACACGCGCAAGATATATTTGCCTGATTTGCTCGACAAAGTCCGCCTCGCTCAGCTGCCCACCAATTATCTGCTCAATGAAGTCAAAAATCATCCCCTTATACAGGTCAGTCATTACACACGAGTAGTAGGCGCAGAAGTTATAAAGTGTATGTCTTTTTCGCCCGCCCAACGCCGCATTTAACGACTGGCCCGAACCTACGTACATCCAAAAATAATTTACACGTGCGTTTGCGGTGCACCGCATGTTTCATTTTGTGCACAGTGCACATTTCAATACGTCTTTTCTATACGAGGCGCTAATGGCTGCCACCGATTCTTTGATGACTAAAAAATCTTCGCATAGTTTTTTAACGCACGCAACAGATTATTTTATTTAATGATAAAAGTTTCTAACGAAATCAGTAAATATGAATGGCAATATTTATACTTATTCAGAAGAGCACCGTTTTTAGCGGCCGTTATAATTTTTTCTAGTTCTTAAAACTGCAGCTTCCTTAAAGGGTTTTAATTAGTTACATTCGTTCTTGTTTAGCATCGTGCTATGTTATTGTTCACTATGGTTCACATGTTCTATGAGACCCGATCCTAAATGAATCCTGTATAATCTATGACCTGCTTTTAAATCCTGAATATTTCTCTTTATTGCCTACGCACTGTGTGTAAGCGAGACCGAATCGATATATTTTCAGGATTGTATTCGATGCCGCGATTTGGTGTCTGACGCGATGAGCGAGAAGATGAGATCGCATTGTAGTTCGATGTCGCCGAGCGGCGCTCATCAGATTCCGTCTCGACCGAGGAAAACGGCGGCCGGCGTCATCTTTTGCGTTGGCGGGAGAGGTAAGAATCGGGAACAAACGCCTCACTCTAGTACAGTATTTTTAACGTTCACTTTATATCACCGCACCAATTATCTGACTGTCATTATGGAACGCCCTACTTTATAGCGCTGCCTTTTGTCACACAGCTGAAGTTTGAAATAGCTTTCTCTTTTTTAGGCAGTTTTCAATGATGAATCGGGCGATATTTTAGCTCTATTTATTATTGAATAGTCTTCTGCTTCAAATCTGTGTGATTAGGGACCCATTCTTCCACTGCATGTAGAAACTCGATTAATTTTCAGGTACAAGTGGAGATCCGTTCCGAACGGTGGAAGCGTACGATTGGCGGAGAGACAAGTGGTTTCCGGTCACTGAAATGAATGTCAGAAGACGACATGTCGGAGTAGTGAGCGCTCAAGGCAAACTGTAAGTTGAATGTTGGGCCATTAAATAACGTAGACCATCAATAACTATGTGAGAAAAGTAGTGAAGGGAAGCATATTGGCGTCTGCCGGCCGATATGTGAAGATAGTATAATAGTACAAGCATGTTTTAATTTCGGCGATATAACTGACGTACGCCTGCCAATGTTTGAAATAAGCTTAGTTGTTAGTATCCGCCAAATGTTCTTACTGTAACACTATAAAGTCAAAATTTCATAATTATTACAAAACGGCAAAAAATGCCGCAGCACGTTTTGTATCATAAACTAAATTAAGCACATTCGCCGCGGGTTCAACACTTCATTTTTTGTAACTAACAAAGACATTACGACGATATCTGTTTAGTTACGCGATCGGAGGTCACGACGGGACGAACCACCTGGAATCAGCGGAATGCTTCGATCCCGCCACCAACATGTGGCATTCAGTGCAGTCGATGGAGACGCGCAGAAGAGGAATAGCCGTCGGATCTCTAGAAGGAGCTATTTACGCCGTCGGTGGATTGGACGACACCGCCTGCTTTCAGGTTCGTTCTGTAACTTTTCGCTTCGGGACCCTTCTGAAGCATTATTTGGGATCTCTCGGTAGAAAGTAGCTGCACAAACAACTTTTCACGAAGCACAGTTCCTTGAGAATCTTATTTCGTGCAAGTAATGATGATTTCATTAAACGTGGCATTTATTTGACATTTCGGGACAATCGAACAGTTCAATATCGTATCGATACCCGGAACAGTTAAACAATGCTTCCAAAGTCTGTTTCTCCTAAGTGTGACATTCCTTCGGGATGTTATTTCAACGTCTCAGTTGCTTCCTCCATTTGCATCTATTTCGTGAATCGTGATAATTAATAGTTTTATCACTCCCAGGTTGTGTTATTTTCTCATTTTTAGACGGTTGAACGGTACGATGTGGAGGCGAACAAGTGGTCGGCGGTCGAATCGATGAACATTCAACGCGGAGGCGTCGGCGTCGCAGCTCTTAGTTCGTTTTTGGGCTTCTTCATATACAATCATAATTTACTGAGCAGTAACAAGAAAGCTTAGATTGAATAATGCAGACGGTTTCGAAAGTCTATATAGTGATTCATTCTTTCAATTTATGCACGTAAAAAACCAAGCAACGCCTATCATTCTTGGTGGAAAAAAGGTGTTCAAGCAGCGAAAAGAGAGGTCATCTTTGCCGAATACGGTGCCTGGCGAGATTTTCTGTTACTGATCGAAAAAATTTGACTATTTAAAGTGTGCGCAGTATATTTCACCAATAAAGTCTTCTTTATTCAGGCAAGTACTTATTCGCCGTGGGTGGCAACGATGGCACTTCCTCCCTCGACTCTTGCGAGCGGTACGACCCGCTGCTCAATAAATGGAAGCTAGTCGACAGTATGGCTCATCGGAGGTATTGTCATTTTTGGTATCATCATAGAGCAAATTGCACTTTTGATTGCATTTTTAATGATCTTGCATCTATCAATGTATTTTTGACGCGTTCAAATTAATTGCGTACAGTTGCCGAACACGTAATGTTGGACAATGCGTGTATGCGGTAGCATTTCGTGCGTCATGCTTTTCTGTATGGTATTCTAATTGCTACGGCCTACGTACCTTTTTCCCTCTTCATATGAATGCAGTTGCATCGCTCCTGACGAACAAATTTTCATTTTCTCGTCCAAACGCCTTTTTTTACTTAGTGCCCTTAAGTATGCAATACGCCGCGAAAGCTGCCGTCCTCGTATTTATATTCGATCAATGGGCGCTGAAGAGATTTATAAAGTGGATGATTTCGACTCGGGTTTGTTATTGCCTTACAACCAATAACGTTGTATTGGTATTCAGAGCGGGCGCTGGAGTTACGGTATTGGACGGATGTCTATACGCAATCGGCGGATTCGACGACAACGCTCCTCTCAACTCTTGCGAGCGCTACTGCCCCGAAGAGAATAAATGGGTTCTGCTGCCGCCAATGTCTTGTCCGAGAGGTTCGTCTTCTCAGTGATTAATTATATTTTATTAAAAAAATTTTCGTGTTAAAATTGATTACACTCATTAATTAATTACTTGCTTTCATTCAAGTTTCTTGGAATGCTGTTAAAAACTTATTGTGATAGTTAATTTTCAAATTTTTAACTTGCTTATTGGTCTTGTTACTGTCGACTATCTCATTTTACAGAGGCTTTGGTAGTAAAGATGTGTGCGTAAATATATTCTCTCACTGTTAGTGGGATATTATCATCAATAAAATATTAGTTATCAATTATTGTCAATTTATCAATCAATATCCATTTCAGGTGGAGTGGGCGTGGCGGCGATGGGCGGACGCATTTACGCGATTGGCGGACACGACGGTCTACGGTATCTGGACTCGGTGGAGACGTACGACCCGCTGACCAATCAGTGGACGCCGGTAGCGTCGATCAGCCAATGCCGTGCGGGAGCTGGCGTGGCTTGGTGCGCCTGCAGAGTAGACGAGTTGCTGAAACCGCCCACAATGGCGCAGGGAAGCGGCTGCGCTCCCAGCGCCACCGGCGGTGCTGTCGCCTACTGCGTTTAGCGCTCATCCCTTTATAGTCAAAAGTTTTGGGTCTTAACAAGAAATCTGGCCAGGCACCGTATTTGGCAAAGATTAGCTCGCTTTTATGTGCTAAAACATCTTTTTTCACCGAGAATGATAGGAATTTATTGGTTTTTACGTGAGGAAATTAATAGAATGAAGTGTTAGGATATTTCAAAGCAGTTTGCCTTATTCAATCTTAGATTTCTTGTTACTGATCAAAAATTTTCGACTCTATTTGTAATTAGTTTGTTTTAAGCCGACAATTATGTTGGCCAATTTTCCAAGGACAGTTGGGAGACATGTATCGCTTTTGTTCAGCTGTTAGATTTTTGCTTAATGACACGCGTATCCGAAATTGCTCGACGCTTTTACTTGCGTCGATTTTCAATATACGGCAAGCGACGCTCGCCGATTCTTTAACCGACAGATAAGGATGAAAACAAATGTTTTACCAGGTGATACATGTCTCCCCATGATACCATCACAGATACCCGGATGATTATGTTTGATACGTTTTACGAATTCTTGGACACGCTCTCGAGTCTCTGATATCGTGCCAGTCAAGGCATTTTTTGTGAATCGCCTCTTATATAAAAGCACAGCGCTAGCTCAAGCGAGAATTGCATTTCTTTCCTGCCTCCTATTCACTTGCCCGCTATGTTCTCCCATTTCTCTGTGCCATATATTACCATATTTTTGGATAATGTAACTCTGGGCTATTATTAATTCAACTTCTCTGCTTAGCTTAAGAATATATTACATTTCGAGATCTATTATGATATTTGAGAATGTGTTTCGCTTACAGCTGATCTTAAATGGGTAATGGAACATTATAGAGCAATTTTTCAGCGTACATTTTGGAGTCGCTACCGCTGCAGTAGTAATCAAAATTTTGGAATATACAGATTTTGTATAAAAAGAAGCGAAAACAAGAGTTATAACCAAATTATATTTTCCACTCAAGGTTGCATAACTTTATAGTTTCTTGCTTTAAAAAACACTAGAGGAATTTGATTCGCGCGTTAGGAGAGCAGAGTTGCCCAGAAGTTACTGTTTCTTGAAATACTGTATGTCTGTAAATATATGTGACCATGAGAGGTTTGTCTCTCATGATGTTTGGGACAAGTTTCATAATGTTTGGCATGAGGTCAGTTTTTGTGTGAATGCTGCCAAATAGTGCGCTTCCATATCGCTTTATTAACTTGATCAAGAACCTGTGTGTTCACATATCGTAATTATTTATGAATGCTGCATATATGATGCTTTGTATGCAAATGTCTCTTCGGGGCGCGGACACTTCACCGATCTGGACAGTTCACCGACTAGGGCATTTCACCGACCGGACAATTCACCGACCGGACACCTCACCGACCAGTCATTTTTGTGACTGGCTCTGTTAGACCGGACAGTTCACCGACCTGGACAGTTCACCGACAGATTTTTTCATCGATCCGATACCTCACTGATTGGTCTGCTGAGAAATACGTTGTAGCTTAGTGCAGATGAGAGAATGTTAGTAAGCTTATTCAGAAGCGGTCAAAAAAAGAACAAAAGACAAAAGTGTTAGACAAAAGAACAGTTCAGAGAACAGAAAGAACAGGAAATGAAAGTCAGAGTGAAAGGTTGTAAGTCCTCTAAGGTAGTCATGCAACTGAGATGCATCAAACAACCTTGCTAACATTATATATTGTTCACTTGATCACTAATTGCCTTATCAAATTAACTATTCTATCCCATTTAATTGGCCTCCGTTGCTATTATAAAGCCTATGTCAGCTAACAATTCGCTAGTCTGCCGGTGTATGGGTTTACAAAACGAAAATCATACGTTAAAAGTCATTATTGAGGAAATTCACGTGAATGACCTAACTGCAAGCATGAGTTGGCCAAGTGGCATTTAACTCTCTTCTATTGTAGCTATTAACATTTCATTGCTTGTCAATAAAATACCCCTGTCAGTGAAAAATCATTTCATCGAATCGTCTGGCCAAGATAAAGATCGGTGAATTGTCCAGATCGGTGAACTGTCCGCTCAAAAATGACTGGTCGGTGAACTGTCCACTCAAAAATGACCGGTCGGTGAATTGTCCAGGTCGGTGAGCTGCCCTAGTCGGTGAACTGTCCAAGTCGGTGAAGTGTCCGGCTCCCGTCTCTTCTTTGGCTTTGTGTGGGCATAATAGAAATGAATTATTATGTCTAGTGAAGATTTTCTACCTGGGTCACTCAAAGCGAGACACTGATATTGAATTGTGAGACAAAGGCATAGTAGGGTTTTATATGGTGCCTTGGTAGCAAGAGACGCTGAAAGACAGTCGTCACCGTGTTTATTCATATGAACGCCCGCATCGAAGATATTAAGTTGATATTTCAAGTCAACTTTATGAGACGAAAATAAGCGAACAGTGTAATTCGATGTCCACAGCGCTTAGTTGCGCTCCATTACGCCGCAGTATGTCAGATCAGCTCCTTTAATATCATTAAAGTCGTTCTAATTTCAATCTTCAACCAGTATAGTTTAATTTTCGTAGAAATAAGACCTGCAGCAGAACCGCGAAATCGTACTACGCCTCCTCAATTCCGTTGGCTTTAGTCGGAAAACATTCCGTGTTTGTTGCAGCTTGACGTTTCAGTTTGTTTACATATCACTTCAATAAGAGATTGCAAACGAGGCAACATGGGCCGAACGGACCTCCCACACAATTCCCAGTTCTCTATCAAACACCATATTTACTCTGAGTAGTGTCTTGTTGACGTTCAAACATTCTATTCATTCAAAGCGGATGTCAACAGATAATATCAAGACGTACAAAATGAGCCTTGAGCCCAGCTAGATTCGATTTAGCTTCAATTAATATACTGTGAAATGGTTTTCTCCGGTATCAAACGGGCGATTTTAGTTGTCGCTCTTTGTGTGTTGCAGGAGGTTTTCTCTCAGCAATGTCTAGGACGTAAGTCATGCCATTGTCCTATGAAAGCGACTGGGCTTAAAATGTCGCACGTACAGAAAGCGATTGTGTAAAACCCTCCGTTTCAATCAATAATGATTTCCGAATTTTGATCCTCTTGATTTGGAGGAAAGTTTTGCGGTCAAAATCTAGATCAATTGAGTCATTTTGTATGTCCCTCAGTCATATCTTTAATTGACTATTCTTCTAGATTTCGTGTAGTCTATTCTATCATATTGTTAAATCTTGCTACGTTTCTGCCAACTATCAAAAAATATATCAGCAAATTTCTAATGTAACTACAACTCGAAAAATTCCCTGCGAACATACTCCCTTTAAAGGCAGTTCAAAAACAAGAAACTCCAGAGGGGTGCATTCGGTCACATTTTTTCCGTTCAGTATTATGCATAAAATATTTTTAGCGTGCGTCCCTGGTCCAAACGGCGCTAATTCTTGTCCAGATACCTACTTCTGCAACCTCAGCAGCCAGCTATGCTGTAAGTGTCTCATTCATATGAATTGTATCGCATTTTTCTTTGCACTGAACAGTCTTACCAATGGAGCTGAGTTGATATAAATAAGTGCTACCCGCTATAGGTTCACACGGAAAAGGCGCGCTAACCTAAGCTTGTAATATGGAATATTATAGTGAACTGTCGGAAAAGAACGTTATGGAACCTTAGGAATATCCGTACCACTCCTTGAAGTGCGAGAAATTTCCTGTCTTTGTCCATATTATACGTTTTGAACCATCCAAACAGATGTTTCTTAGGCGAGTCAATTTCGAACAAAACTGTCATCTTCCAATTGCTTGCTTACTCTGAGAACCTTTGCAATGATTTTAAAAATTAAACTTTTCTGTGTTTCTATCTCGGCTTTATCTTTCATCAGTAAGGACCAAATAATAAATGGAGAAAAGCGGAAACTTATTTAAGAATGCGTGAAATCGAATATGGGCGGTGCTGCTTGAGACACGAAGTCCACGGATACTTTAACCATCACTTTAGAGATTTCATAACTCATTCTATTTTAGGCCAGACTATTAACGCAGGAGGTATTGGTCTGTGTAACGACTTTTCGCCATACTGCCAGGAGTGGGCCTCAAACAATTTCTGCCAAAACGCATTCTACAGCAATGCGCAAATTAGAGGCTTGTGCCGGTTTACCTGTGGTTTATGCGGTGTCTAGCTGTGATCAGTTATTTTCCCATGTACAACGCAAATTGCTGCCTTAGCACTGTATTCGAGAATGTTTTCAGTTGCGCCAAATTTATTTATTCGGGAGCAATGCATGCATATTTCATAACGCTATTATAATTGCAGTGTGATGATGTAATTGAAATCGGTAGTGAACCGCCGCTCTCAGATTGTTTTCAATGTTTTGACCAATCATAACGCTCGTAACTCTGCAGTTTCGCAATCACAACAGGTTTACGAAACAGGCTATAATCAATTGTTCTTGCAAACAACAATATGCCCTATTTTACCAGAATATAATTGTATTCGTTAATTGTTAATCGGGAAATAAAAGAATATGATATTGAAAAGCAATATGAAAAATGCAACTACGCAATGCATAGAGATAAACGCATCACGCGTCGAAACGGGTGGATTGCTAATATTATATTAATGTATCAATAAGTATCAAACATAAAAAAATGTTTCGCTAAGGAAGCAGCTATAAACGTACAATGCATACTTGCCAGAGTAATCTGAAATCAATTTTTACCCATAACATCGTCTGAAAAAAATGCAAATCATATTGCAGTTTACTAAATCATGCAAAGACGCTGCAAAACTATTCGAAGCTCACACATACTGAATTACAGGCATTTTGCTTTTCCTTTTTTTATGCGCTGGATTGCTGTTATCTTCGGAGCCAATTAGGAAGTTACCGACAGCACAAAAAGCTGCCTTGCTCTTCTTTACTGCTGACTTGGCTTTGTCGGCGAGCCATCCCTCGCTGATTTTTGGGAAACGTTCAGCCAAAAAATTGAGCTTTCCCTCAGTCGACTGCTTATATTTGGCTAGTGGATCGTAGTTGGGATCGTTTGCCTCTGCGATGGCTTTTGCAATTTTCAGCTGGTGTTCGAGGTGTTCGACGCGCTGCTGCCAACCATTTTCTGCATTGCTTTTTTCGTTGGCAATCATTATCTCTATGTAACTGACTTCAGTCATTCTCGAAGGGCGCATAGCAATTTTGCTCAGTTCTCTCAAGTGCTGTCGCGTCAGCTGTATATCGGCGTTTATTTCACTCTGCGTTTTCATCAGTTGTTCGGCGATGCTCTCAAGCATGTTTTCAGCCAACTCCTTGTTACTGACTGCTTGTTCATATTTCCGCTTGAGGTCTTCGTTTGTCTTTCTTATAGTGAGCGGGATGCGTGCGATGATATACGGCAAATTTTTATGAAAATTCCACTCACACTTAAGGGGACATATTCGACATTTTCCGTCCGTCATTGCCCAACATTTTTCTTTATCCTTGTCATCAGAGTATGCGCACGATTCGTGACACGTTATATTGCAATTTAGGCAGTTGGTCGTGTGCTGTCCTGTTCCCTCTAAATCACACATTATTTGGCGCTGTTCAACAACAGTATATGAAAAGTCGCTATTTCGCTGAATGTCTGCTTCATGATTTTTCATAACTTCGAATTCTTGACGCATTGTTTCCAGTTGAGTGATTTCTTGCGCAACTTTGAATTGCAGTGCAATCACTTGAAATTCTAGACGTTCGCGTTTTTCGCAGACTTCTTTGCTAAGACTCAAACTGCGAACAGGCAAAATTTCTATGCCTTCAAAGAACTTTTCAAAGCTTGACACGCCGAGTTTCCAGAACATTTTTTGGAATTCGTCCATATCGCTACCTTCAAAGAAGGCACTGTTGTTAAACTTGTAGTAATTTTTAAATGGGACGTTTGCCGCCTTAAGCGCTTCAAGCGCTGGCGGCTTTGATGCGTCACAAAATGTTAGCAGAGGCAGGATATTTGATTCCATGTCTTTGCCAAATAGTGCTACCACTTGATTGAGCTCGAATTGCGCCTGATGTGTCAACCGTGTTTCTGAACTTTTCACAACCATGCACACGGCATCCAGTCTGTCAAGTCCATCAGGTCCCTTTTGAGAAAACCATTCTTTTATGTAGCGAGTCGTCTCCTTGTCGCGTTGAATACCTTCCGTATCGCCAAATCCGGGAGTATCGACAACAGTTAATCTGTAGTGAAGTCTTGTATTGTTCAAAACAAAAGCAGTCACCCATTTGGTCTTACTCTTGACTTTTGTGCTGTAGCCACTCTCTTGAGTTTCTTCTATTTGTGAAACAAGTCGAAATCGAAATTCATCCTCCTTCTTTACTTCATACAAGTAGTTGACCATGCTATTGATTAAGGTGGTTTTTCCTGCCCCAGTTCCACCAACAACCAACAATACTTTGTCCTGATCCAAGTCTTTGTGCTCCCCACCAATAATGTATTTGCGGACGCCACCAGACTGACCAGTGGTCAAAGTAAAATCTTTCCTAGCTCTTTCCACTTCTTTCTTCAGAGGAACATAAACCTGTGTATTAGGCCATTCCGAATCATCAGCAAGTTGTGCTTCGGACCGTAGACGCAGAGCACGTGGTTCTGGCTTTGTTCTTGTTTCTTCAGTACAAACTTCTGGCTCCGGCATGCATCCCCATTTTGTCAGTAGCAGAAGCTTAAACCGGTAGCTGGTGCTTGGTTTCAAGTTTTGGACTAATGCTTCATTATGGAATGTTGTTCCTACTTGAATAGTGTCCATCTGAATGAACGAGTTGTTCTCCAGCGATGCTAGTATGACGATTTCTGTGACATTTTCAGCGCCTTGTGTAGGTGTTGGCCATACCAGTTTCATGTCATAGATTCCTGCATTATCAATTTTGAGAAGATTGGCAGCAAAATTAGGAAATATTACTTCTTCTTCCACTTCTTCACATTCTTTACACACAATTTTAGCAATTGGAGATAATTCGCTAGCATGACTCAATTTATTTGGAACATTTTCAAGTAATACCACGAAGTTGCATGATTCTCTATTTCCAGCAACGTCATGAAATGCGCAGAACGCTTGTATTGTTGATATCGCATCGTGAAGGATAGCCTCATTTTCGTACCATAGTACATCTTTGACTGGTTCGATTATATCATTAGTATTGCAATCAAATGTTTTCCTTTCCCTTTGGTGTATATTTCTGGATACATTCTTCCTATGTGATTCGAAATTTAACTGAAGAGCAAGAAGGCGATCTTTGGTTGATTTGTAATTGATCAAGTCTGAAGACATTAACACTTGAATATTCCTCGCGTGGATGTCAGTCATTAAACGCTCTGTATGTTTCAGCTCGTTTTCAATTCTCTCGGCATTGACGTGTAATGGATATCTTTCATCGGCAGTCAGCAAGCTGTTTTCATTGACAATCTGGAAAGTTTGACGCTGTCAACTAGGCACTCAACAGACAAGCAGAAACTGGGCTCGTGTCTGCATATCAGAGATTAACTTTATGAAACAATGCGCTTGAATTCCGCAATCGTAAATGATTGCTCAGAAATCAGTAACAACCAAAAACCAGAATGCCACCAGTGTTTGCAATTCCTCAATTACACAACTGCAAGAGTTTCGTGAAATAAGCCACGGAGAGAGGGGAAAGGTTCAAACTGAGAGTTTTCTACGAGATCTTTATTTTCTATTTTTGACCCTATAAAAATTAAGAGAGTAAATGGTAAGCCTGATGGCTCAATCCTGATGTCAGTGGATGATGATCAGTATTACGGTAAATGACATGAAGCCATAAATTATGCTAGTTTTTATCTTGAAAATTTATCAATAGTATAGTTATTGTACGAGATTAACTTGCAGAATAGCCATCATGCACAGCATGGATCTATAATTATCGGGGTTTTCAAATGACGCGAAACAAAGCGAAATAAAAATGAGGGGCCAACAAATTGAATATATTCAATAACCGTTACTCATTTTTGGGTGTGTCGGGTAATTTTGGGCCGAATGAAATTTATGCTATTTAACACCCGTCGAAGCTATAACTTTCGTTTACTTTCGTTTCATAGTTTCGTGCTAACTTTACAATATTTTGTGCTGCGCAGTCTCAATATTAATACGACGCAAGAACACATTTTTGAAATTGAAATTATGGAGGAGGCCTTAAGTCACCTTTGACAGGGCTTGGTAAGGCAGCCGACTTTGTCGAATACGAGCCAGCGGAAAACATTTCGCATACTTTAAACCGAGACGGGTTGTAGACGTGTGATATATGCTGGCATTTTCCTCTCTATCTGCATTGTCCTCGCTTTCATTCTCGCTGTTTTCCACTTCTAACTGTTCTGTAAGTTTTTATAACAAACATCTGCTGTAATTACCGATCCTATGTTGGAAGGGTAACACCACAGGTGCGATGTGGTTGTTGAGACTTTGTTAACTCCGAAGCATAACGGTAACATCTTTCAATGTGGGCTAGGTGCCTACTAGGTTACTAAAAATTTGGGGCAGCAATATATT